>OY282409.1:14377500-14386123 GCA_958295455.1 Coleophora deauratella
CTTTCCCAAATGGCAAGCATTTCGGCCTGAAAGACAGAGCATGCAGAGTGCAATTTGAACTTCCTGGTGACAGCCTCGCATTCTGGTGGGTAGGCAACGAAGGCCGCGCCCACCAGACCATCATGCTTACTGCCATCCGTGAAAATTCTGGTAGTGGTTTCAGGTGTGGAATCGTCCAGCTCACCGTCTGGATCGATGATAACATCAGGTGGAGATCTGAGGGCCGGATGGACGAGCTCGGCGGGGCCAGAGGGCAGATCCAGGGTGACATCCCCAGGAAGCTCGGGAAACACCCCTGTGATCCGAGCCATCTCAGTTGCGGCCAAGTGTTGGGCCTTAGTGGGGAGGGGGGTGAGACCAGCAATGGATATGCTCGCGACCGTACTGACCGTGCGGAAGCCGCGGATGATTTTAATGGCGAATCCTCTTTGAACAGATAGTAATTTATTGCAAATGTAATCGTTGTCGAGGGCCCTGCACCAGACGGAAGCCGCGTAGCAAATTATTGGTTCTATAACCCGCTCATAGATCACGGCCACATTTCTCGGATGAACGCCCCATGTGGGACGAATAAAGATCAGTAGTTTTTTATAGAGTTTCAAGGCCTTGCACGTGATATAGTCGACATGACGGTTAAATCTCAGTTTCCTATCCAATATGACTCCGAGGAGTTTGATTTGAGACTGAAATTCGACCTGAACACCATTCATGTACAAACTGCAGCGCAGAGCTTTATCGGTGAAGGCCATGGCATGCGTTTTGCTTATGCTGAATTCAAGCTTCATGCGCTCGCCCCATTGATGGACCAGCTGCAGAGCTTTGTTCACATTATGTTGAAGGTCGACCAACTTACTGGCCGATGCAAAAAGGACGATGTCATCCGCGAAGGCCTGTAGGACACAACCGGCCGGCAATTCCACCTCCAGCAAGTAGTCGACAAGAAGGTTCCAGAAAAATGGTCCACACACGGAGCCCTGAATGCAACCCTTGGACAAATGCTTGGTGACCGAACAGTCTGCGAAATTGAGTGTCGCAGTACGATCCGTGAAGTAACTAACTATGATTTTGTATATATTAGATGGACACTTGTTCAGTCGAAGGCGCTCGAGGATAGCAGGCCACGAAGCATTGTCAAACGCGGCTCTAATATCCAACGAAACAATAAGCGCATGCTCCTTAGCAGACAGGGCACGATTCGCAAGACCAATCAAATTATGAAGGGCATGGACAGTAGAGATCTGTTCCTTAAACCCATACTGGTTAGAGCTGAATAAATCATTGACGTGCATATGGTAAGATAAACGACGAATGATTAGCTTCTCCAAGGCCTTGCCAAAGACATTGATCAGGCCGATCGGACGAAAAGAAGAGATCTCCGAGTAGTCATCCCTGTTAGGCTTGGGGAGGATCTTAAGCAATGAGCTCTTCCAACATTCGGGAAAGTAGCCGAGGCAGAGACAGCGGTTCATAATAGATGTTAAAAGTTCCGGAAAACAAAGCGCAAAAGACAAACAGATATCTGAGGTTAAATTATCGACTCCAGGGGCCTTTTTGGGATTCATAGATTTAAGAACAGTGATTACCTCATGAGAGGTAAACAAAGGTTCTTGTTCAGAATCGGGAGGCCCAGCAGAGGAAGAGTCATTGTCGCCTTCAACTGAATCAGTGGACCCGACCCCATCGTCATCAGGGTAAAACCTGTCCAGGAGGGCCCTAGCTGTGTCCTGACTACCAGAGGTGTACAGGTCATCTCCAATTTTTAATGTGGTTGGAGGTTGGGGCATAGGACCGGTTTTGATGATTCGGTTGGTAACCGACCACACATCCTCCGGGCCCTGGCGCTGGCAAAATTCCCTGAAGTTTTCTGTGGAAGTCGCTCCAAACAGTTCCGAGTACTCAGACTTGAGTCGGGCCTTCTCAGCGAGGGCGTCATCCATTGGCAAGCCACGTCGTTTAAGCCTTTGAAGGAGGTGGTGGTTACGAATCACCGCACGCTTCTTATCCTCCAACTGGTCGCTCCACCATGGGCAACGGTTACCACGTACAGCCGGGCGTGGGAACAGGTCATCGCATACGTCTCTAACCACTCCAGTGATTTTAGTGACCAACTCCTCGAGACCACTCTCGTTCAGTTCATCGACCCGGATGTCACGCGGAATCCTCGAGGCAACCCTATCACCGAAGGTCGGACGAACCTCGTCCCAATTGACTTTGGACGTGTCGTATCTGAAAGTGGTATTCCTTTTATCACGACGAAGTTGGACTCTGCCTAAGGCCAGTTCAAAAGCGATAGCGGAGTGGTCGGACGCAGTGCACGCCTCAGGGCAGACTCTCCAGCCGACAATTCGATCCGATGCTCCCTCCGTAACGACTGTTAGGTCAATGATCGTTTCCCTGCAGACACCGTGAGTAACCGCACGAAAGGTAGGCACAGCGCCGATGTTGCAGACGATCAGTCCGTTGGCAGTCAAGAAGTCCACCACCATATTGCCCCGGCGGTTGGCAGAAGCAGAACCCCATAAGGGATGCCAGCCATTGAAATCACCTCCGATGACATGGGTGGCACCAGGAGTGGACTTGATAAGTGTCTCCAACCTATTGAGGGTGGCGCACGCGCGCCGATCCCTACTATCATGCGAGGCACGGGCGGCCGCGCTGCCGTCACGTGTGGGCAAATATACACTGGTTATAAATATATTGTGATTACTAGAGGAGAGGCGAACCACGCTCATGCAGGAGTCGGAGTACTCAGACATACCGAGAGCGGACACCCGACCAGGCCTAATCAAAATACAAGCCTTAACGGGCCCCGCAGTAGGAAACTGGTGGACTAGATACCCGTGAGAGTTAAAGACACTCATGACATCATGAGCACCGATATACGGTTCCGAAACAAGAGCGACGTCAATCTCCTCCGAAACGACGTACTGCATGAGCTCATGCTGAGCACGGTATCCCCTGCCGAGATTAACCTGAATGCATTTTAAAGACGGGGCTCCCACACACGCACCAAAACCATCACCAGCCACAATTCCGGAGTTACGCGAAGTTGGCGGGTCGTTCCGAGAGGACGAGCTAGACATATTGGGTTCTGTCCTTTATTTTTTGTTGGACTGCCCTCACTCTCGGGCAGAACCGCGAACTTGTTGCACTATGGTCGGTTGCTGTTTTCAAATTATATTTCTGGTTGTAGGCTGTGCAATTATAACATTGGGCTGTCTCAGGGGCCCTCCTAACAGGGCAATCCGCGTAGGTGTGCGTTCCGGCCGAGCAGTGGGAGCACCGGACCGCCTCAGACGTGCACTTGGTGCGCACGTGGCCAAATTGGAGACACCTATAGCACTGTCTGAAGGCAGAAAACTCCTCCACGTGCACCCGTTGATGGTCAACGTTCAGCCGGTCTCGCGCAACCGCAGCACTCCAGGCCGCGGGGCTCATTTTTAGAACTGCGTTATAAAGTTTTTCATTCCGGTTTCGTCTGACGAAACAAAGTTCTATTCTCGCCCCATCGGTCTGGCACAGTTCGGGGTTTTGAGTCTTGACGATCTGGACAAGCTCCTCGGAGGGGACGTCCTTATGGATGCCCTTGATGATTATCATAGGCATGAGGCTTCTCGCGGCTTCAGCCTTTAAAGAACCGCTCGAATCAATTCTGGCAAGCGTTTCATCGCGTTGCTTCGACGTGTCAAACTCGACGCGGACCTTGTTATTGGAGACGTGGCTCACGCGCGACGGAGCATAGCCAACCGTCCTGAACGTGACGGCCCGCCGGAACTTCTCCACCACCTGTTGTCTGTCAGCACCAGGGATGTCAGCACCAGGGACTGACAGTATGATTGCAGGTTTATTAGTGGATGTTCGCGGGGGCACCGGGGTCTTGGCCGCGTCGGCATAGGATGGTCTGGCGCGGAAGTCAGACGGAGAGGTCTGGGAGGGGGCCGGTTGCGTCACCGGAGGGGGGGAGCTAATTTTACTGAGTGAATTAGACATTTTTGTAATCTCTTCCCTTATAGTTTCACGGATCGCGAAAGTGGTCCGCTCATCAATGAAGGCCACCTTAAGTGGATCATCATCAGCACGCGGAGCGACCGGTTCCTGCCTTACAGATCTCAGACTCTCGGAAAGCTTGACGATTTCGAGTGCCAGCTCGTGAATGCGGTCCTTGTTTATCTTTGTGACAGATTTACCTTCGTAAATGAGCCCACCAATGGTTTTTGCCTTATCCATGATCTGATCCGATACAGTCGCCAAACTCGCCAAAAAGACGGGTGTGTCACCATCGCACGACACATTATCGAGGTCGTCGAGCGCCTCCATATGTGCAGCCGGCGGCGGCGGGGACGACGGCCTAGAAGCCAGATCCGGATCCGCGCTCATTCTGAGCGAGCAAGTGTATAACGGCAATACAAAGTTACTATAATTATTATTATTATTAGAACTATTATTTTTAAAATACACAGCCAGAAAACCAAGTTGTAAACAGTTCCAAAGTTGTATTGATGAGCAGATAATACAAGATTTAATTTTTAATTATTTTTTATTTTTTTTAAATGTTAAATCTGAAAATGAAAAAATTGATTTATCTAAGCAACCCCTTGGCCGATTTCGGTCCCAAGGGTACCTAAAGGCACAGAAGGGGATGGCCGAAATGACCGTACAATTATTTTTGGAAAAATATGAAATTTAATTATTTTTTTTGGAAAAAATATGAGGGGGGGGAGGGGGGGAAAATGGTTTTCGATAGAGGAGTTCGGGATATGTTCGATGACGCAAAGGCAAAATTCTAGAAAAATCTAGAAACTAGATTTTTTTTTACATAAAGGAAAAAACTTGAGGGGGGGGGGCCAGGGGGAGTGTCAGTAGATCGGGCCACCCTGCAAGAGCTTCACCAATAAGTGAACGGGGATTTCGCTATTTTCGCGATCGGCTCAGCCGTTTTCGAGCTACAGTGAAAACAACGTTAATTGGTAATGTCGTCCATCTCCCTGCACTCACTCAATTTTAAAATGCTTAAAAACTATCAGTCTGAAAAATCTAAAACTTTACATGAAAACAGCCAGAGAGAATACCTAACAGAATTTATACAACAATAGGGATGTCACACTGTAAACTTAGAAGATATAGTTGCATACTTTTTACAAGTTTCTGAAAAAAACCGCAAAACGCATGTATCGGAGAAATCCTTAGACAATTTTTTTAAAAAAAAATAACATGTCACACTAAATACCGCTGCGCAAAAGTCCCAAGAAGAAATTTTACAAAATATGCATTTTTGAATTTAAATTAAATTAAATAATTATTATTTTAATGGCAACACTGAGGGGGAGCGCAGGGGATTCTAACTAAGTTTAGGGACATAAGCTAATCCAACACAAAACAACAAAATAGCATAAACACAAAAGATATTACAAAAATAGTTTACAATATATATTCACAGTTACGATGGAAAGAAATAAAATAAAAGTCATAGACGGCAAGTCCAATACGCCGCGATGATCCCACAGATGTTAGTTTACGCAGAATGACCTTCCATGACACAGGCACGAGAAAACAAAGTTAACGTGTAATGGCGGCCGGGTCACACATTATGCATATGACGCAATAACTCAAAAAGTACCGGGCCGAAAAATTTGAAACTTCTCACAGTGAGACAGGGTAAAATACACTATTGAAACATATGATAAAAAGTTGGGGTCGTCGATCTCTATAAAAAGATATGACTCAGCAAACACAGTCCACAAAAACCACGAACGGAAAAAAGGGTCCAGAAGAACAATACCTCCACCGATTTCAGCGATTCAAAGGTCAGGGATGCCAGGGCAACTCCGCACATCAGCCAGCATATCCAGATTCAGCCGCACGCCAGCGGTTGTCCGAGCACATGTCCACGTGGTTATCGGAAAAAGTCCAAAATCTTGAAAACGGCTGGGCGAAAAAATCCAAGTTTTGGCACAGAGAAGCACATCACTAATGCCCAAAGGAAACACAAAGAAAAACTATAGGTCATCGCTTTAGTTTAGGCAGCGTTCTCAAAAAACCGATAACTTAACCTACAAAAATTCGTATGAAAACGTAAAAACGGTTCTGCTACTTCGACACTTTATCCGATCTTCACAATTCTTTCACACACACGTCACACACACCGAGACGAAACTTTTGGTGTATCACACGAGAAGATTGGAGAGTTTTTTCCCAAAAAAATGATTTTTACAAGCGCGGAGCAGCGTTAAAACGATCCGTCCAGCGCGGGGGGTTGCGCGCGACTGGTTAGGTTAGGTTAGGTTAGGTTAGGTTAGGTTAGGTTAGGTTAGGTTAGGTTAGGTTAGGTTAGGTTAGGTTAGGTTAGGTTAGGTTAGGTTAGGTTAGGTTAGGTTAGGTTAGGTTAGGTTAGGTTAGGTTAGGTTAGGTTAGGTTAGGTTAGGTTAGGTTAGGTTAGGTTAGGTTAGGTTAGGTTAGGTTAGGTTAGGTTAGGTTAGGTTAGGTTAGGTTAGGTTAGGTTAGGTTAGGTTAGGTTAGGTTAGGTTAGGTTAGGTTAGGTTAGGTTAGGTTAGGTTAGGTTAGGTTAGGTTAGGTTAGGTTAGGTTAGGTTAGGTTAGGTTAGGTTAGGTTAGGTTAGGTTAGGTTAGGTTAGGTTAGGTTAGGTTAGGTTAGGTTAGGTTAGGTTAGGTTAGGTTAGGTTAGGTTAGGTTAGGTTAGGTTAGGTTAGGTTAGGTTAGGTTAGGTTAGGTTAGGTTAGGTTAGGTTAGGTTAGGTTAGGTTAGGTTAGGTTAGGTTAGGTTAGGTTAGGTTAGGTTAGGTTAGGTTAGGTTAGGTTAGGTTAGGTTAGGTTAGGTTAGGTTAGGTTAGGTTAGGTTAGGTTAGGTTAGGTTAGGTTAGGTTAGGTTAGGTTAGGTTAGGTTAGGTTAGGTTAGGTTAGGTTAGGTTAGGTTAGGTTAGGTTAGGTTAGGTTAGGTTAGGTTAGGTTAGGTTAGGTTAGGTTAGGTTAGGTTAGGTTAGGTTAGGTTAGGTTAGGTTAGGTTAGGTTAGGTTAGGTTAGGTTAGGTTAGGTTAGGTTAGGTTAGGTTAGGTTAGGTTAGGTTAGGTTAGGTTAGGTTAGGTTAGGTTAGGTTAGGTTAGGTTAGGTTAGGTTAGGTTAGGTTAGGTTAGGTTAGGTTAGGTTAGGTTAGGTTAGGTTAGGTTAGGTTAGGTTAGGTTAGGTTAGGTTAGGTTAGGTTAGGTTAGGTTAGGTTAGGTTAGGTTAGGTTAGGTTAGGTTAGGTTAGGTTAGGTTAGGTTAGGTTAGGTTAGGTTAGGTTAGGTTAGGTTAGGTTAGGTTAGGTTAGGTTAGGTTAGGTTAGGTTAGGTTAGGTTAGGTTAGGTTAGGTTAGGTTAGGTTAGGTTAGGTTAGGTTAGGTTAGGTTAGGTTAGGTTAGGTTAGGTTAGGTTAGGTTAGGTTAGGTTAGGTTAGGTTAGGTTAGGTTAGGTTAGGTTAGGTTAGGTTAGGTTAGGTTAGGTTAGGTTAGGTTAGGTTAGGTTAGGTTAGGTTAGGTTAGGTTAGGTTAGGTTAGGTTAGGTTAGGTTAGGTTAGGTTAGGTTAGGTTAGGTTAGGTTAGGTTAGGTTAGGTTAGGTTAGGTTAGGTTAGGTTAGGTTAGGTTAGGTTAGGTTAGGTTAGGTTAGGTTAGGTTAGGTTAGGTTAGGTTAGGTTAGGTTAGGTTAGGTTAGGTTAGGTTAGGTTAGGTTAGGTTAGGTTAGGTTAGGTTAGGTTAGGTTAGGTTAGGTTAGGTTAGGTTAGGTTAGGTTAGGTTAGGTTAGGTTAGGTTAGGTTAGGTTAGGTTAGGTTAGGTTAGGTTAGGTTAGGTTAGGTTAGGTTAGGTTAGGTTAGGTTAGGTTAGGTTAGGTTAGGTTAGGTTAGGTTAGGTTAGGTTAGGTTAGGTTAGGTTAGGTTAGGTTAGGTTAGGTTAGGTTAGGTTAGGTTAGGTTAGGTTAGGTTAGGTTAGGTTAGGTTAGGTTAGGTTAGGTTAGGTTAGGTTAGGTTAGGTTAGGTTAGGTTAGGTTAGGTTAGGTTAGGTTAGGTTAGGTTAGGTTAGGTTAGGTTAGGTTAGGTTAGGTTAGGTTAGGTTAGGTTAGGTTAGGTTAGGTTAGGTTAGGTTAGGTTAGGTTAGGTTAGGTTAGGTTAGGTTAGGTTAGGTTAGGTTAGGTTAGGTTAGGTTAGGTTAGGTTAGGTTAGGTTAGGTTAGGTTAGGTTAGGTTAGGTTAGGTTAGGTTAGGTTAGGTTAGGTTAGGTTAGGTTAGGTTAGGTTAGGTTAGGTTAGGTTAGGTTAGGTTAGGTTAGGTTAGGTTAGGTTAGGTTAGGTTAGGTTAGGTTAGGTTAGGTTAGGTTAGGTTAGGTTAGGTTAGGTTAGGTTAGGTTAGGTTAGGTTAGGTTAGGTTAGGTTAGGTTAGGTTAGGTTAGGTTAGGTTAGGTTAGGTTAGGTTAGGTTAGGTTAGGTTAGGTTAGGTTAGGTTAGGTTAGGTTAGGTTAGGTTAGGTTAGGTTAGGTTAGGTTAGGTTAGGTTAGGTTAGGTTAGGTTAGGTTAGGTTAGGTTAGGTTAGGTTAGGTTAGGTTAGGTTAGGTTAGGTTAGGTTAGGTTAGGTTAGGTTAGGT
>OY282410.1:0-152500 GCA_958295455.1 Coleophora deauratella
TTCAGTCAACTCAAATATAACAAATATAGAGTTCAAGACATGTTGTGTGATTATGAATTTATACGGAACCCTCGGTGCGCGAGTCCGACTCGCACTTGGCCGGTTTTTTTTTACCGACTTCAAAAAAAAGGAGGAGGTTCTCAATTCTTCGGAATCTATTTTCTTTTTTTATGTATGTTCACCGATTACTCGAAGACGCCTGAACCGATTTGGAAAATTCTTTTTTTGTTTAAACGGGGATACTTCACAGGTGGTCCCATATAAATTTTATCGAAATCGATTCAGCGGTTTTTAAGAAAATCAACAAAAACATAGCAAAATTGGAGTTGTTGCGATTGAAGTCGGTTGTTTTTTACGTGGTCAATTATAATACGTCATAAATCCCCTGTTTTCTCGTGGACCCACTATTTTGTCCCACTGGTGGTTCCACGAGGGATACTTGTTTCTCGTGGTCCCACTACTCCGTTTGGTGCAAAAAATAACAATTTGTTATGTGACATTAAAGGACAAATCATAAAGAATTTTATTTTTAGTATAACTGTATTTTGAATATTAAATTACAACTAAAACTTAACACTTAAAAACATACAAATGAAATTCATAATGATCGTTTAACGCACTACATTCTCCTACTGGTAGGAGCACAAGGACATGCATGTCCTGTCGTTTTCTAAAGTACCAGGAGAGCATGGCCGAACAGAAGGTAGACAGTGCCGGATAACTAGTTGATGCCCTTACCAATTACACGCCTATGGGTCCCCTCTATTAGAAAACCTAGTACTTAGGTGACATTATATTTTTATAGTTAATTACTGAAATCCCTCCAACCCCGATCTCCTCCGTGGCCTAGTAGAAGGGGTCCATAGGCACGCATTGCTTAGGGGATCAAGTAATGTGGCACTACCTTCTGTTCGGTCATGCTCTCCTGGTACTTTAGAACACGAAGTATCAAATGTACCAGGCTGCTGCACTAAAAACTTTCAAGTTTACCTGTAATATCAAATAAAGTAAAAGTGAGGGATTTTTTCCCGACTACGGCGAAGCAAAAAGGAGGGTTATGATTTTAACCCTTTTTTAAGTTTTATTGCACTTCTAAATTACGTTGCCACTTTTATATCCTTTGTGCTTATAAAACTGTCGCCCTTCGAATAACAAAACGGTCCCCCCCTATTCTTTCAACAAATAAATCTTACATTTTATTTATTATTATTATTTATATAATTACTGGGCAATCCACATAAGCGAAATAATTCGGCAGTACAAATACGTTTGTAATGCAGGATGAAAAAAAAAACAATTGCTACTGTCATTTATTAATTTATCTATTATGTGTCACGACGACACAGAACGAGTCGGGAGCGGAAAACCCATACTATCAGTACAAAGAGATTGTACGTATATGATGAGGAAAATTTATTCACCATGCTTTGTCCAATTAAGATATCTAGACACGCGGAGCGTGTCCAGCCAAGTTCACGTCAAAAAAGAACTGGCGAGTAGCTCCGTGTGTAATATTACACGAACCATTTGGAGCCACTTTTGTCACCTTCATAACTCAAAATCTATTTAACATAAACACACCAAATTTGGTTTATGTATTAAGACTTCCTAGATAAACGAGCAATCAAAATTTTATAAACGCAGCTCAAACGGTTGGTATAGATTTTAACGTCCGAAAATCGAGATTTTTATGACTGACTCACTGACATATAGATCAAAAAGCTTACCCACTTCCAGATGACCTAGAAAGTTCAAATTTTGCATCAAGCTAGGTAATTGTGTGTATGCAATGGAAAAAATCAGAAAACACAGAATTTCTAAGAATTTTTTTTTTTTCAATACAATATTTTTATGATTTAAAGACACACTCACCGTCATCAAAAAGCTAAGGTACTTCTAGCAAGGCTACGAGCTTTAAATTTGGTGTGCGGCTAGTATTTCATGTACTGATAACGGAAAAATTAAAAAAACCATGTGTTAAAAAAAATAAAAAAAAGCTCAAAAAGTAACTTCTCGCGGGGCTCGAACTCGCACCTGCGCGTTACATGTCCAACTCCTATATTAAGTGAGCTATCGACGTTGTTATGGCAATGGTGAAATAAAGATAATATTATACAATTTAGTAAATGGAAAACAGGAAAATAGCAAGACGAAACAAAAATAAAAGATTCTTGGAATGAAACAAAAATAAAAGATTCTTGGAATTGTATAAAAAACCTGTGTAATAAAAGCACTAGCTACTAAATATTTAAATAAAAACTATTACATACTCGTATAAACTTAATTCATTTAATATAAACAGAATAAAAATATATGTTAGCATTTCATTATTACTAATAATAAGCTGAAAATATAATAAATATAAAGTTGCCCATGTTGGATTTGAACCAAGAGTTTTCTCACTGAAGCCGCCCTCTATACCGGCCTACCGGTTGGTCGATTCCTTACGGGGTGAAACACATCTTCTGCAGTAGGTACATAACTTAAGAAAAATTATATCTTTCAAACAGAGCACAGTTACACATAGTAGCCAGTAGGTGTACTGTTGTAAGTTGTAACTGATAATGATAAGATTCGGTGGGTGCTGTCATGCCCAAAGTAGAAGAGATATCTTGTGTTGATTTAGTAAGTAAGGGATAATGTACTTATGTCAGTGACATTAGACAATACAGAGAGAGCATTCGAAATGATTGCAGAAAAAGTAGGAGAAATTGAAAGAAATCGACAGGAACATGATCACGAAGATGACGGTCTAGAGAACTCGTTGGACTTCTGACCTGTTGAAACTGTAAATGCAATGGAAGATTTCAGAAATGCCAAAGATTTCATATCAGAAAATGAGCTCGAACAAATGATAAAAGGTCTAAATGTTAGACCAGAAACGTATTTTCCATACAATTTGTAAGACTTTGTTAGACAAAACTGTAGTTTTGGAGAATTTGCTAGTAGGACAGGCGGCACAGGAAAAAGTTATATCGATACCATTAAAAGTTGGGTTACGAAGCGAATGAACAAATTACTTGCAGTAGCTGCATCCACTGGCATTGCTGCTTTAAATATAAACTGACTTACAATACATAGGCTCCTACAGCTGTCAGTAGAACATGGAAATTGTCCTACTAAGTACACTTATCAGATCAAGCACTAAAAGTTTTACACATTTACATGTGTACAAACATGAATGTCTATGTAGTAAACAATGGCGCGAAATTGGTGTGAAGTGTCCGGGGTGTGACAGCGTAAGCGCAGGTTTTTTTTATTATTAGTAAATCACTTTTTAAATAATATTAATAAATGTACTCACAAAAAGTAATGATATCGCATCAAAAACATAAATGTGAAAATGGGAGCCAAGTTCAATATTATAATATGGTGTGGTTGTTAACTTTACTGAGAAAAGAATTGAGATCTAAATGGATGCCAAGTTCTGTAGATAATCCTGAAATTTATTTATAAGAACGTATAACATTCTTAAGTAAATTTAAAACACAATTTCTTGTTTTTTACTGCTACAACAATGTTTGCTATTTAAAAATATGACTTTCTATATGTAAATAGTAGAATTATTTACACAAAGCAAATAACTTATGATCTGTTTAACCTCATCATTGACTTGGCTAGTTTTTACCAGCACATGAAATATTCAGAAGAATAGAACCTTATAGTATAAAAATAAGAACTTGCGTATAACATAAAGATGATACGTTGATAAACCAAATTTAAGATGACTAGTATGTGAAAACTAGCCAAGTCAAAGTTGAGGTTAAACAGATCATAAGTTATTTGCTTTGTGTAAATAATTCTACTATTTACATTTAGAAAGTCATATTTTTAAATAGCAAACATTGTTGTAGCAGTAAAAAACAAGAAATTGTGTTTTAAATTTACTTAAGAATGTTATACGTTCTTATAAATAAATTTCAGGATTATCTACAGAACTTGGCATCCATTTAGATCTCAATTCTTTTCTCAGTAAAGTTAACAACCACACCATATTATAATATTGAACTTGGCTCCCATTTTCACATTTATGTTTTTGATGCGATAGTTAGTTCACAGTATACAATGTAGTGGGACCACGAGAAACAAGTCTCCCTCGTGGAACCACCAGTGGGACAAAATAGTGGGTCCACGAGAAAACAGCGATTTTTACTCATTAGCATTTTTTTACATAAATAATTATTAATTAACTATTACTGACGTTATTTTTCTGTCAGGTGTTACAGTGGCGGCGTAGCGTGGGTTTTCGCCGCCCGGGGCCAATTGGAAATTTGCCGCCCCTTTCTCTGTAATCAACTAAATATGTACTCTTCGTGTTTTTTTTTTCAAAGCAATTTCGATGTGTATGTCACCTTTCATAGCTTATTTTTGGTAATAACGCGATTTTAATACATAATTGTACAGTTCACAGATGCACAAACTATAATAAATGAAACACAGGTTTGCTTGGACAACCGCACTCGGTGACAGCTCGATGGCAAGTGTCAACCGCAGTACCGTTCATATAATTTCCAGTATGCTACATCTACCTTTTACAAAAAACATTTTATTTTAAATTGGTTAATTTAAATGTTGTGTTTATTTAAAAGGTTTATTTAAATATTGTGTTTATTTAAAAGGTTTATTTAAATATTTTTATCCTTTAAAGTTAAGTACCTACTTGTTTACTTCATTTAAAAATTAGATTATATAAAATCTTGTAACAGCGAGTCATTGAATTAATTGATACATTCAAAAATATATTTCATTTCAACATTTACTTGTATTATAGAGTTATTCAATTAATTGTTAATTAATTTTATATAAATATTATAAGAATAATTGTTTGTTATATTTAAAAATATATTTCATTTCAATATTTACTTATAACATTGAGTTATTCAATTAACTGTTATAAGTATTTTTAAAACTATATATTTCATTTTAACATTTACTCCGTTACTCATTTTTTTTTTTTTTTTTTTTAATTCCATGATTCTTTTATGCTACCTAATACAAAGTTCCTACCACTTGGAACTTGTATACCCAGATGTTTCGGAAAGTGTTAGCGAGGTGAGAAAAAACATCGGGCCTGAAAGAAACTCACCTCAACACACGTTTTTAAAATATATCTATGCATTTAAATTATTATTGTTTCTCGTAAGATAACTAAGTATCTGTTTTTATGGTTGCACAGGTTACAAGTTATTTGTGGTTATCATAGTTCTGGCAAGTTAATACCAAATAGTTATATTTGGTATTAACTTTTTCTATATTTGTTACAATACCAATATTTTAGCACAAATACAATACATATTGAAATTTTATTTTTATAATTTGGTCAAAAATAAGTAACACATAATATATATTATATGTTAAACAATTTCAAACCATTCTTTTATAAGTAGTGCCATAAAATATCTAAATGAATTTAGTCAGTCCACTTTTATACACATATATAGTAAAGTTTTATTGACATTCCTTACAATCAAATTATACTTGGTAATTATTATATACCAGTTTTTAGAAACAAATAATGTAAGTAATATTCAAATGAATTTCATCAATCCACTATAATTTTCTCTTATTGAAATTATTTACAGTAATATTTTCCATTATTTTTAGAAAATATATACCAGTTTTTATATACAGACATAAACTGCAAACTTATTGCTGGTACCTATACAAGTTTAATAAAACTAAATCAGATTATATATACGTATCTAGTACAGAATTAATTATTTGCATGTACACATTTAATATAATATTCGTTCAAAGTTAAGTCACACTCATTATGATTCATCTCGATTTTGAGCAATAACGCTTCTTGAAATTCAAATTGCCAGAATTTGGATTACGTTAATTTGAGTAGGCGTGTTTTACTTTCTTTCACTTATACAAACATCTCATGTTCCTAGTGAAACTTCCCTTTTCTTCGATTGATTCTTCTCAAATGTAACAGTTTGTCTGCAACCTCATACTACACCACAGCCATTATTCCTTTTCTTTCTATTTAGCGTCTCCATTCTGCGTTTCTGGATCATTTTGTGATCACACGCTTCAGTGAAATATCTAACAGGAAATATTTATTGGTCAAGTTACTTTATCTTTCAAACTCTTCAGATCCTCAGTTATAAGTCTTCTAAATTAGAAGTGAAACTGTTTTACTCATTACTTGATTACTTATATGCATATTACTATTAAATTATGTACATTTCGCTAGACGATACATTTTAGTCCATTTATGTATTTACTCACAATCAGTAGCAATCCTGTTATTTATTGTGAATACCATAAATACATTTATACATTATTTTGTTACCTTTTTCCGATAACTTACTGTTGGTGGTTTGTACTTATTTAAAATTAAATATGTAAAACAGCATTTTACTTATGTACATATTTGATAGAATATGCTCCATGCAATTGCATTGCCAATTGCAAAGCCAATTGGCTTGCTCTAACAAATATAGCTTACACTTTTAATCGAGTCACAAATCCTCTTTTAAAATGACTTAATTCAACGTACTCCCGAGGCTTATAAGAACTCTTTATTATTTTGGCATATTGCTCTGGCATTGGTGTCGATTCGGACTAAAAGACGACTAAACTAAACTATACTAAAATACGATTAAAATAAGTTTAGTGATTTGCATGCGCAATTCGGTTTTTCGCGATTACTAAATTTAATCTTCTTGTTTGGTTTGACAGCACTAAAACTTAAATGACACGATTAAATTTAATAGAATTTGATCCATAGACTATAACAAACAGTGAAGTGAAATCGCGCGTCACACGAAAGACTCAAAAGTCGCTCTAAAAAAGAACGAATGATACGGTGATACGACGTATGCAAGACAAAGAAATAAGACTTTTTCATAGGATTTTATGTAGCGCTATCTTTATATCTGTCATTAATTTCTGCCTCCAGGGGAAATAATCAACCCATGAAAAAAAAACAATTGTCAAATAGAAAATGCGAGTTTTATTCTTTGTTTTTGTTTATGTGAATTTGTGAATAAATACAAACAAATGGACTGAAGAAAAACAATAAAAAGCTGGAGGTATTCGGGAAGAAGTTTACTTCTAATATACTTTTGGTAAGTGGTAAGTAATTTCTTCATATTCTTTGTTTATAAATTGTGTTAGTGTCTGTGAGGAAATCTTAGTAAATGAAAAGCATCTAGTGGTGCAACCTCAGTATTCAGCATAAGTGCTGCAGGTGCCCAACGGATGCAGCTTCCTGCTATAACAATAAAGTCCTTGAATAGCAATCAGGACTGGTTACTCAGGTTGAAGTTGTATGAGTTAACTAATTGTAGCCATGGTCATTGTTATCACTCCATACGCGTCTAGGAATATTACTTTAACTCACATCAATCCAGTGGTCGCCCCCATATATTCCACAGTTCCTTACCACAGCAGAGGGAATATACAGACCAACAGAAATATTGGACTCAGTTAATCGACCTGTGCTGTTCTGTTGTATTGTTTTTGAAAATCATATAGAATTTAGATCATTTTTGCACCTGAGGAGTTTAACATTATGCACTGGAATGGAACTAATGGAGCTGGGCCTGTCGTTAAATGCATATATGACTTATCACATAGGTACGTGCCTAATAATTATATCGACGCTTGAAAGGAAAAGCTTTCAACTCGAGTTGCACAACCGCTTCGAATGCCTAGGAGAATGCGAAAATGTGGACAATTATAACGACAGGTTCATGGAAATTGTCCAAACGGCTGGGAATAAGGCCTTCAAAACCGGCCGTTTAAAAAGAACATCTCGTATCTCGGACCTCACCAGCAGGCTCATGGAGGAAAGACGAAGCCTGATTCTGAAATCCTCTGAAGATGCTTGTCAGTATCGGCGACTAAACAGACAGATCTCCAAGTCCTTGACCCGTGATATACGCCAATTTAATACCAACCGTATTAAAGAGGCTATCGAGCGCAATAAAGGGTCAAAAGTATTCGCAAGGGATCTGTCTGCTGGTCAAAGCCAACTGACAAAGCTGAAGACCGAGGATGGCAGAGTCGTGTCGTCCAAGCCCGAGCTGTTGGAAGAGGTTGAGAAATTCTACGGACAATTATACATGACTACACGCTTACCTGTCAGCAATCTGGCTGAAGACCCGAGAGCCAGATTGTCCCGACACTATACCGAAGATATCCCAGACGTCAGCCTGTGCGAGATTAGAATGGCTCTCAAACAGCTTAAGAACAACAAGGCACCGGGTGATGATGGAATTACGGCTGAGCTTCTGAAAGCAGGTGGAGAACCGGTACTTATAGCTCTTCAGAAGCTATTTAATTCTGTCATGCTCGAGGGACGAACGCCTACAGCATGGCACAGGAGTGTGGTGGTGCTCTTCTTCAAGAAGGGTGATAAGTCTCTGCTGAAGAATTACAGACCCATCTCACTCCTGAGCCATGTCTACAAGCTGTTTTCGAGAGTCATTACGAATCGTCTCGCACGCAGGTTTGACGACTTCCAGCCTCCCGAACAAGCCGGTTTCCGAAAAGGCTTCAGTACCATAGACCACATACATACGCTGCGGCAGATTATACAGAAGACCGAAGAGTATAATCGGCCACTATGCTTGGCGTTTGTGGACTATGAGAAAGCCTTTGATTCGATCGAGACCTGGGCTGTGTTGCAGTCTCTCCAACGGTGCCAAATTGATTATCGATACATCGAAGTGTTGAAGTGCTTGTATGAAAACGCCACCATGTCGGTCCACCTCCAGGATCAGAATTCGAAACCTATCCGGCTGCAGCGTGGGGTGAGACAGGGAGACGTTATATCTCCGAAACTGTTCACCGCTGCACTGGAAGACGTTTTCAAGCTTCTGGACTGGAGAGGACTCGGCATTAACATCAATGGCGAGTACATCACTCACCTTCGATTTGCTGACGATATCTTGATCATGGCTGAGACCTTGGAAGACCTAGGCGCAATGCTCGAAGGACTTAGTAGAGTCTCCCAACAAGTGGGTCTTAAAATGAACATAGATAAGACGAAAATCATGTCAAACGTCCGTGTTACACCCACTCCTCTGAAGGTTGGAGACTCTACACTCGAAGTTGTTGACGAATATGTATACCTGGGACAAACAGTCCAGTTAGGTAGGTCCAACTTCGAGAAAGAGATCAATCGTCGAATCCAACTCGGCTGGGCAGCGTTCGGGAAGCTTCGCAATATCTTTACGTCCAAAATACCGCAGTCCCTCAAGACTAAAGTCTTTGACCAGTGTGTGTTGCCAGTGATGACATATGGATCCGAGACATGGTCGCTTACTATGGGCCTTATAAGAAGGCTCAAAGTCACCCAAAGGGCGATGGAGCGTGCTATGCTTGGTGTTTCCCTACGTGATCGAATCAGAAATGAGGAGATACGTAGGAGAACTAAAGTTACCGACATAGCTCTCAGAATCGCTAGACTTAAGTGGCAGTGGGCAGGGCACATAGCTCGTAGAACAGATGGCCGTTGGGGCAGTAAAGTTCTCGAATGGCGACCGCGCACCGGAAGGCGCAGTGTGGGCAGGCCCCCGACTCGGTGGACCGACGACCTGGTAAAGGTTGCAGGAAGCCGCTGGATGCGAGCCGCACAGGACCGGTCGGTGTGGAAATCCTTGGGGGAGGCCTTTGTCCAGCAGTGGACGTCTTTCGGCTGATAGATAGATAGATAGATTGAAAGGAAAAGTTGACTAAGCGCCATTCGTCCCTCACACGACTAACACTCCTATCACTGTGACTAAGCGCCATTCGTCCCTCACATGACTAACACTCCTATCACTGTGACTAAGCGCCATTCGTCCTTCACACGACTAACACTCCTATCACTGTGATAGTCGTGTGAGGGACGAATGGTGCTTAGTCAACTTTTCCTTTCAAGCGTCGATTTCATGTTTATGGTACTGTTATCAAGTTGCCTATTTTATTTTTCTTCAGGTTCTGCCAGTAAATGGTTCCATGGTCAAGATACTGGCCATAATGAGAGAAGCCTTCTGTGGTGCAACTTCAGCCGCAACATATTCCCCTGCCGATGCGAACGAAGAGGAACGAGAATGGTGAACAGAAGGGACCTACAGTCGGATATACCAGCCTCTAGACTGCCTACTGTTCATAAAATTACCATGTAATAATAAAACAATCTGATTTAGAACTGTATTTTATTATCCTTAAAATAATTACACGTTTTAGAGTCATAGTTCAATAATAATAAAAATGTTTATTGTCTTGGGGCGATGAACTTCACAATGAACTTCACCATTTGTAGGTAGGACAAATATTAGGACAAATATTAGGATGGAACAGAGGGCCATCCATCCCCCTTTGTATTTTATTGGACTCCTGTTTCCGCATTTAGACTCCTATTAGGTCCTTTAAATGTGCAGGCGTGGTCGACTACTCCAGCTAACCTAGCTCTTTCCAGAAGCACAGAAGTCTCCGGGTACATACACAGGCTTCTCGAAGCGACCCTTACATGCTGAAGTATTTTGTCCATTGTTCGGTCAGACCAGTGCATTTCAGGATTAAGTGGATGACTGTTTCTTCTGTTCCGAGACAGCCTCTGGATAGCGGGCTGTCCTGAACTTTCACTATAAATCCCCCTTTTAAATGCTACAAGCTTCTCGTTTACTCAACAAATCTACTCATAGGCTACAACTGTGCCTGCTGGCTGCTGGTGCAACGCAGGCGTCCAGTTGCTCTGCATCCACGTAACAGTAGGTATTCAGTATTATAAGAGTAATAGCCTTGATGGTGATACTACAAGAAACATAGCAACATGAGCAGTCTTCCATGTCATGCAGATACTTTCCATGTATTCATTACTGGTGTCATTTTCGGTCAGAGAGAAGCCTTAGGTGCTCTCCGCAAGTTCAAAGGTCCTCCCCAAGCTCGGTAGTTTTTGATATAAATTATTCTAGGAAAAAAAGTCTCGTCATGACTAGTTTTGGAAAACATTGATTTTACTCCTGCTGTATACATTTCTTCTGCATCTGCCATAACCGCAATGGCTCTCCCACTACCACAGACCACTATTTGTCGTATCTTCGAAACAAATCTGGCATTTCTGTAGATTTCCTTGATACATTTTAATTTAATCGTCACCCAAACAGGTCGCGATTAAAATAAGTCGAATTTTAGTTTGACATCTCTAAAAATGACAGATAAATGGCTGTTCCGAATAGCAAAATGGCGATTTTGACTAAATTGAATTCGACTAAACTAAAATTAATATTAGTCCTGTCAGTTTAATTAAGTTTGTTTTTCCGAATAGCAAACGCTATTTTGACACATCTAAACTTAATTTTAATTTAGTTTAGTGATTTTTGCAATCTCGAATCGACACCATTATTCTATTATACATTATTTTAAATATAAATATTATGCCTTTGCCATTTTTTATCACAGTTCTTCAATTACAGTTCGAAATCACAATAACATTGCAATCTACAATTATCTCAATTCCTTCTAGGTACTAGGTACGCTAAACAAGAATTTTAACTTTTCATACTTTTATGTCCTGGGGGCCACGAGCCATATCAATGGTAACGAATACGTGCTATCTACGTCGAAAACGAGATGACCATTTCCAAATAGTTAGCAATAGAATATTAAGCAAATTCTTATATCAGATAATTTAGATTTTACCCAAAAATTTAGATATCATTTAAGACATCTACCTATTTATAGGCTATTTGGCTAAACGGGATCAGTGTGTCATATTTGCTTTCCTTTGAAGGAACAAGCATAATTGTAGGTGCTATTCAGTCTTCTGACCAAATAGTTGTAGATACTATTCAGTCTTCTGACCAAATAATTGTAGATACTATTCAGTCTTCTGACCAAATAATTGTAGATGTTATTCAGTCTTCTGACCAAATAATTGTAGATGCTATTCAGTCTTCTGACCAAATAATTGTAGGTGTTATTTAGTCTTTTGACCAAATCAACCATCGTCGCGCTGGCAGCAACTATCTAGGGGCTATTCAGTATTTTAAGTTTCAGCCAAATCAAGCATCGCTATTAGCAACTTTGTTTTTTGCACTAAGGCACTATACGCATATATTTGACAACAACCTGTAGGTAGGTGATATTCAGCTTTTAGGTAGGAGATATTCGGCTTTTAGCCTTTATTATTTTTAAATTTATTTATTATTTTAATGTCTCATTGAGTAATTATGATTGATATATTTATTACATTGACATTCTGAATTCAATTCAATTCAATTCAATTTATTTCGTAAAAATATTTTACTTGTGAAACAGTACAAAAATTTTACATAAATGACGATTTGTATTAAAATTTTAATTATTTTGACGATCACATTATATTTTGCACATTTTTTATAAGCTATTGTTGTAATTTGAAATTGATAATGTGAACGAAATGCATCTAATCTTTCCAATAGTATGCGTAGTTTCAAAACTGTGCTCACTCAATATATATATTTTTCATGGTACATATTATTATATAAAATCGAACGGAATCATGTGAAACATTGCAGGACTTGCAATACCGTTCCTTGTTTCCCTCAAACGCCAAACTTGTTCTAAACCTCTGACTTAAAACTTCCTTCTGCCCGGCCCGCATATTGTCTAACAGGTACAACTATCGTCGACAGATACAATTGGTGTCGATTCGAGATTGCAAAAATCACTAAACTAAATTAAAATTAAGTTTAGATGTGTCAAAATAGCGTTTGCTATTCGAAAAAACAAACTTAATTAAACTGACAGGACTAATATTAATTTTAGTTTAGTCGAATTCAATTTAGTCAAAATCGCCATTTTGCTATTCGGAACAGCCATTTATCTGTCATTTTTAGAGATGTCAAACTAAAATTCGACTTATTTTAATCGCGACCTGTTTGGGTGACGATTAAATTAAAATGTATCAAGGAAATCTACAGAAATGCCAGATTTGTTTCGAAGATACGACAAATAGTGATCTGTGGTAGTGGGAGAGCCATTGCGGTTATGGCAGATGCAGAAGAAATGTATACAGCAGGAGTAAAATGAATGTTTTCCAAAACTAGTCATGACGAGACTTTTTTTCCAAGAATAATTTATTACAAAAACTACCGAGCTTGGGGAGGACCTTTGAACTTGCGGAGAGCACCTAAGGCTTCTCTCTGACCGAAAATGACACCAGTAATGAATACATGGAAAGTATCTGCATGACATGGAAGACTGCTCATGTTTCTATGTTTCTTGTAGTATCAGCATCAAGGCTATTACTCTTATAATACTGAATACCTACTGTTACGTGGATGCAGAGCAACTGGACGCCTGCGTTGCACCAGCAGCCAGCAGGCACAGTTGTAGCCTATGAGTAGATTTGTTGAGTAAACGAGAAGCTTGTAGCATTTAAAAGGGGGATTTATAGTGAAAGTTCAGGACAGCCCGCTATCCAGAGGCTGTCTCGGAACAGAAGAAACAGTCATCCACTTAATCCTGAAATGCACTGGTCTGACCGAACAATGGACAAAATACTTCAGCATGTAAGGGTCGCTTCGAGAAGCCTGTGTATGTACCAGGAGACTTCTGTGCTTCTGGAAAGAGCTAGGTTAGCTGGAGTAGTCGACCACGCCTGCACATTTAAAGGACCTAATAGGAGTCTAAATGCGGAAACAGGAGTACAATAAAATACAAAGGGGGATGGATGGCCCTCTGTTCATCCTAATATTTGTCCTACCTACAAATGGTGAAGTTCATTGTGAAGTTCATCGCCCCAAGACAATAAACATTTTTATTATTATTGAACTATGACTCTAAAACATGTAATTATTTTAAGGATAATAAAATACAGTTCTAAATCAGATTGTTTTATTATTACATGATAATTTTATGAACAGTAGGCAGTCTAGAGGCTGCTTGGTGTATCCGACTGTAGGTCCCTTCTGTTCACCATTCTCGTTCCTCTCCGTTCGCATCGGCAGGGGAATATGTTGCGGCTGAAGTTGCACCACAGGAGGCTTCTCTCATTATGGCCAGTATCTTGACCATGGAACCATTTACTGGCAGAACCTGAAGAAAAATAAAATAGGCAACTTGATAACAGTACCATAAACATGAAATCGACGCTTGAAAGGAAAAGTTGACTAAGCACCATTCGTCCCTCACACGACTATCACAGTGATAGGAGTGTTAGTCGTGTGAAGGACGAATGGCGCTTAGTCACAGTGATAGGAGTGTTAGTCATGTGAGGGACGAATGGTGCTTAGTCACAGTGATAGGAGTGTTAGTCGTGTGAGGGACGAATGGCGCTTAGTCAACTTTTCCTTTCAAGCGTCGATATAATTATAAGGCCTATGTGATAAGTCATATATGCATTTAACGACAGGCCCAGCTGCATTAGTTCCATTCCAGTGCATAATGTTAAACTCCTCAGGTGCAAAAATGATCTAAATTCTATATGATTTTCAAAAACAATACAACAGAACAGCACAAGTCGATTAACTGAGTCCAATATTTCTGTTGGTCTGTATATTCCCTCTGCTGTGGTAAGGAACTGTGGAATATATGCGGGTGACCACTGGATTTATGTGAGTTAAAGTAATATTCCTAGACGCGTATGGAGTGATAACAATGACCATGGCTACAATTAGTTAACTCATACAACTTCAACCTGAGTAACCAGTCCTGATTGCTATTCAAGGACTTTATTGTTATAGCAGGAAGCTGCATCCGTTGGGCACCTGCAGCGCTTATGCTGAATACTGAGGTTGCACCACTAGATGCTTTTCATTTACTAAGATTTCCTCACAGACACTAACACAATTTATAAACAAAGAATATGAAGAAATTACTTACCACTTACCAAAAGTATATTAGAAGGAAACTTCTTCCCAAATACCTCCAGCTTTTTATTGTTTTTCTTCAGTCCATTTGTTTGTATTTATTCACAAATTCACATAAACAAAAACAAAGAACAAAACTCGCATTTTCTATTTGACAATTGTTTTTTTTCATGGGTTGATTATTTCCCCTGGAGGCAGAAATTACTGACAGATATAAAAGAGATAGCGCTACATAAAATCGTATGAAAAAGTCTTATTTCTTTGTCTTGCATACGTCGTATCACCGTATCATTCGTTCTTTTTTAGAGCGACTTTTGAGTCTTTCGTGTGACGCGCGATTTCACTTCACTGTTTGTTATAGTCTATGGATCAAAGTCTATTAAATTTAATCGTGTCATTTACGTTTTAGTGCTGTCAAACAAGAAGATTAAATTTAGTAATCGCGAAAAACCGAATTGCGCATGCAAATCACTAAACTTATTTTAATCGTATTTTAGTATAGTTTAGTATAGTCGTCTTTTAGTCCGAATCGACACCAATGTAACATTTACTTTTGTTTATATACCATCTCTCACTACCATAGACTAAGACTGTCAAGTACAAGCAGACTAAGACTCAATTGCAGTTTAAATCTCATTGGATTTAACACAGCTAGAAAAGTCAATTTATTATGTTATATTTATTACATCACGTATTACTTGATTTTACAAAGCTACCACTTTTTATGCAAAATTAATTATTTTTCAAACTATGTACCAGTTTTTAGGAACACCGCCCAGCATTCGCTAAACCAACACTTTGTATTTTACTTTGTCGTTTGTAGGTACACCGTGCAACCATTGCCAAAACATGACTTTATTGGTATAGTTCAGCATTTGCTAAAGTACCATATTGTATTGTACTTGGTTTGGTACCGTTCAGCATTTGCTAAACTACCACTCGTACTTGGTACCGTTCAACATTTGCTAAACTACCACTTGTATTTGATACCGTTCAGCGATTGCTAAACTACCACATCGTCCTTTGTTTCCTCCCTCATTTAGCCAAAATCCAGCCAAAGACAGAATCGAATTTTCCAATTAATCCTTTCTACATTGTTTAATTTCGACATTTTGCTCAGTCAGTTCCAGCTTACGCATCCTCAAAACTTTATTTTTTTAGAAATATATTCACCATCTCTATATACGCTATTACCCCCCAGGACAACTTTCTTATTCCTTTGAACTATGTCAGTGATTATGATTAAGCTATTTCACGCATCTTTTTGTGTTATATTCGGTTACGTAAAGAATTCTAATATTCACACAATTCTAATATTATATATTTATTAGACATTTATGATTTTTATGTTTAGCTACTGAGACCCGTCTGAACTGGATTTCCTGTTCAGCAATCTTATTTCTTTCATTTAAGTAATATTTTTTAAAGATTCAACTATTTTTATAAATATTGTAAATCTAATTTTCTAACAAACAAGAAATATTTCATTCAGTTTCAAACCAACTTCGGTTGTGCATGAAGACTATATACGTTCATACTTTATACATATCATAGTATAGAAACTCCTTTCTTTAAACTTTGTTGTTTATTGAAAACTTTTTGTTCATAATGAAATCTCGGCGATGCACCGTATAACGCATAAAATCTTTTTATTTACTAACTTGACATTAGTCGTCAGAGAAAAAAGTAATTACAAACATCGCATGGCATGACATTATTTTCTAAAGACGAGGCAAATGAGTATTTTAAATTTAGGTGATGCCATTAAACTTTTATTTTATTATTTACAGTTTATTATATAAAACTAATAAATACGAGCATGCTATAAACTTTTTCCTGTAAATAAGACAAATATTCTGTCTGACTTATGAATGCGGTGCACGCTACCCTTTTTCATTTAACATTTGAATGGACTCGTCCATACTTTAAAAGTCCGTGACAAGAAATTTTCTGTTCTGTGAATTTTACAACAAATCATTAAAAATCACTGTAACAGTGTTTTTATTTACGTTATTTTCCTACGTTTATGTACCAAATTACATGAGTTCACATTATTCAACCATTTAGTAACAGTATGGAGATATTTTAGCTGTATTTTTCAAACATTTTCTTGTCTTGTTTTTTTCAGATATATATCTCGATATTACCTCTGTTGTGTTTATTTAGTTTGTACTTGCGTCAGAATTGGTTAATCCTGGCTGGGTCGCCACTTGTACAGTTCACAGATGCACAAACTATAATAAATGAAACACAGGTTTGCTTGGACAACCGCACTCGGTGACAGCTCGATGGCAAGTGTCAACCGCAGTACCGTTCATATAATTTCCAGTATGCTACAATAAATATATGTAAGAATATTTATGTTAAACCAATAAAAACCCTTTTACTTGAAGCGCTTAGCGCCGTTTTAGTTAGGGTAGGTACCCCAACTACCAGGGTGCTTGGCGCCCCATGAACTCGACGCCCTGTGTCTGTGCACGGGTGGCACGACACAAAGGCCAGCCCTGTGAAAAATAGTACCTAACTGCGCCGTTGCTGTACGGGTTTCATTCTTCATATGATAACATTTGTTTTCATGACGTTTTAGCGGGGTCATATAACTTTGAATATTTTTTATCATATATTTCGTTCACTCAATCTGCCGTCCGTCCCCTCTGGTCGTGCCACCCGCGTGCTATGCACGCCTTACACGCCCGCTTGCGGCCGGTCTGCATATAGTCAATGTTAGGTAATTTTTAATAAACAACCGTTTAGAGAAGCTTCTCTCACAACTAAGTTTGGGTCTGTTGCAGCTACAGAAGCCTAAAGACGTACACGCTCAAGTTTGAATTCTTCTCTGTTAATATCTTAAGGAGCGTGATCTAAGTCCAGTTCATCGACGCCTAATAACACTGTTGCTAAAAAAAAATGCGGCGGTGGCCGCCCTCGATGTGCCGCCCCTTGTCCATGTGCCGCCCGGGGCCATGGCCCCCCCGGCCCCGCCACGCTACGCCACTGAGGTGTTAGTAAATCGATACTTATGGGGTTAAAGGGCGTATACCCCTAAGGTATATTTAGCGTTTACGCCATTTGAGCCCAGAAGTATCGAAAATTCGAAATAGTTATTTGATCAAGAAGTGAGCAAAGTAATTTTTTGCTACGAGTGCTGACTTTAAATCACGAACTAGCGAAGTAGTCTAGAATTCAAATATAGACTACTGACCACAGTGAGTGATTTTAAGTCACGAGACATAAAAATAACTTGCTCTCGTGTGAAACATACAACTTTTCACCTAGACCAGCGAGAAAAGTAAAAACGCAGTTGATTAAATTCTCTTTGGAGACAATATACAATTGTTTTTTATTATAATGTTTTTAATTTAGAGGTTGCATGTTTTTATGAAAACCTCAGATGAAAACCAAACATGATATTTTTAAGTAAGCGATATTTATGTTTGCTAGTACATATTTATTTTAAATATTAAGTCTTTAAAAATGCAAAAGCACAATTTATAAACTTAAATTTCATTTAACCCCTTACCGCATAGCATCCCATATTTGCATCACAAAGTTTTTGTTAAATAATTTAAAAACTTTATAAATTATGTTGCCAACCCTCAAAACTAACAACCGGAAAGATACTTTTGACATTCAATCATAGTGAAACAGCTAACAGAAAAAAAAATCAGTTTGAATTCAACCTTCGGTGGGAGGAGAGTTTCTCTGAGTTTGCTTTCATATTTCTTAGAATTCAAAGAACTTCATGAGACGGTTTTTTTTTCTATAAATAAAACAACTCATTGGGAACCCAAAAAAACATAAGCCACTTCAAATTCTCTAAAAATTGCTTATATTTCAACGATTTACATATGATGCACATATGGGACAGCATGCATTTGTGGCTGGGGAGTTTAGTTTAGTTAACAACCCATTACATCCCCACTGCAGGGGCACGGGTCTCTCCCCATAACTCGGGAAGTAAGGCCATACTTCACACACGGGGGCCAAGTCCGGTTGGTGGAGGTCGCGGGGCTAGTGGCCAACCCCAGTGTCAGAAGTTTTCAAGCCGGCTATAAGGCCTCCGACATGGCTTAACGACTGCCATCTAGCTATAGCAGCCGGCACCAACGGCTTCACGTGCCTTGCGAAGCACGGAAACTGTCGAGATACATGCCACTTACAGTCAAACCCATCGAGGTTATGACCGTGTCTGTAGTCAGTTAACCTGCGTGATCGACGCGTCCACGCAAGCCGCACTGAGCCACGACCGCTTCTACTGGCTGGCTTCGCGTGGCTGGGGAGTACGTCCCATAAATGGGACCCTATGCAGAAATATATACTTCATTCCAATCAAAAAAAAGCAAAAGGTAAACAAACATAGTATGCAGATGACATTGACATGCGTCAGATCCATAGTAAGTTTGTTTACGTTTTGCTTTTTTTTGATTGGAATGAACCATACATATACTCTCGTGTTCATATATGAATCATTATGCAGTAGTGTTTTCGTTTTTCATTACAAACTATTTTCATAAACACTCTAGGCCCAGGTGGTCTCCAGGGTTAATGACGGCGATGGATGGTGGTTCAAGAAACACAAAAAGATATTTAGGGCTCGTGTGATTAGTCTTTATAGTTATTCTGGGCCGAGGTGGTCTCCAGGGTCTGATGATGGGGCCGGAAGTTGGTCCAAGGTACTCCACAACAAAATAACGTAATCACGTCATGTTTGGGCTCACGACTGACACGGTGGCTCAGTGGTCAGCGATCCTGACTACTGATCCGAGAGTCGTGGGTTCGATCCCCACCCAGGGCAAACATTTCTGTGATGAGCAGAATTGTTTGCTATGTGTCTGGGTGTACTATATCTATATAAGTATGTATTTAAATGTATATGTGTATGTATATCAGTCTTTGGTTCCCATAGTACAGGGAATCTTAGTTTGGGGACAGATGACCGTGTGTGATTTGTCCTGGATATTATTATTATTATTTCGTTTTGATTGGAACACCAAGGAATTTTTTGCAGCAATTGCAAGGAACACCTTGAACAACGTTACGGCTCCATCAACAGTCCCGGAGATCATCTGGACCAAGAATACTCATAAGACCACAATAGCTTAAGTACCTAGGTTGACAAAGTTATCCTAAATGCATACTGTCCCATATTTGGGATACATAAATAAATTTATTACTCTAACTGCATAGCGTGTCATTTATGAGACACGTGGTTTTTATTGAATAAAAATCAAATCCATGGGGAAATATTCTTTTTTTTATATACTCCTTGGGATCATATCACATTTTTTTTTCACAAAGATATAAATATCCATGCAGTAAGGGGTTGTTAATAACATACAAAATGTTGTGCCTATGAGTTAAATCGCTAGGCCAAAATTATTTTCTGAACGAACCATCGCCCATTTTTTTAACGCCGCGCAAAAGGTGGTGTTCACTTTTTCTCACGCTCGCAGCAAAAAGCGTTTTTCCTGCGAGTTTTTAGGGACTAAAGGCTGCTGGAGAGGTGAAAAATACTTTATAAATAACAATATTATACGTCCTGCTTGCAAATTCTATAACGATCACCTTTTGGATGACGATATACTATTTTTTCTTATTTACTATGCAGCTTTAGGCGTCCAGTAAAAATTAAATATTTTTTTCTGTTACTTTGTAGTCCATCAACATTTGGGTTCTAAATTATTATTACTACATATTGTTTTGTTCGATTACGACGACGTTCTATCTTGTCCACGAATTTTGTATAAGTTTATTATGAAACTATAGGTCTTAGGTAAAATAAGATGTTTTGTTATTTTGTATAAACAGCTTTGTTTCTAATAAATAAAAATAATTTTATGAAGCGAGCCCAGCTTTAGTTATCCTTAGAACTAAAATAAATAATTTAAATGTTTTTTTTATTAGGTGGGAACCGAGGTGGGCGACGCGATGGGATGATGTCAATTATACGAGCTAACTTCCTGGTTTTTCATCTTTGTTTTTTTTTTATAAATTAAACAAAATTATATATTTCAATATTTTTTATTGTTCTTTTTTTAATAGGGAATAAAACATTTATATTATTTTCGTTCTGAACGTCGTTTTTCAAATTTTCAATTTGTAAACTCCCTTTTTTCATATTTTTACTTCATAACTTACACAATAATTAACATAAAACTCTTAATTTAATCGAGTTCCCACTCGTCCTATACAATTCATAAATATAACAATTACAATTTACAGGAGCCTAAAGTAGCAATGTACACAAACATAACTATATTATATAATATAATTAATCTGTCTCCGGAAGAGCATCACCCGAGCGCTGCGGCCGCGCGCGTGTCGCGTGCATCACGCGTCACGTGCATCACGCGTCACGTGCATCACGCGCCGCACGTGTCACGCGGCACGCGGCACGCGGCACACGGCGGCCGGACGCTCCTAGCACCGCTCAGTTTTAGATCCCGCGCTGCGAGATCGCGCGCTCGCTCGAGAGCTCACAGCTCTCTCTACAATATTTTATTATACAATTTTAATCGTTCTCTGACAGTAAATACTACTAAAATGAAACGTTATAATACTTGAAAATAACTGCAATAATGCAATACGTCACGGGTTCCACTGATGAACCGTTTACGTCATACGGCGTCTCTACTGAATCATTAAAAATTGGCGTGTCTTTCATTTTAATAGTCTTTAGTATTCATTCGATATACATACATACATTATTTAATTACTTATCACTTTCGTAACCTGGAGGTTCGTTTTATTAATTATTTATTACATACATTGACTGTATCGCGTTAACTTGTTCGACACTACAGCGCTTAGCGCGACAGGCCGGCGGCGGCGGCGGCGGCGGCGGCGGCGGTGGCGGCGGCGGCGGCGGCGGCGGCGGCGGGCGGCACTTCGCGCAGCCGCAGCGAGCCGCACTCCTCGGTCTCCAGCTGCAACACACGCGGGTGTCACTCCCGGCTCAGCTGCCTGCGCGCTACGACGCGGCCAGTGCGGGGTGCCGCACAAATGACAAAATTCCACATTTTTTGCTCCCAATTTTTATGAATGTTTTATGCAATAATAAAACACCATTTTTAAATAATTACAATTTTTTTGGAATATATGTTGTTATCCTCCGTAGGGTTTTAACGGTTGCATGAAAGTAACGCCAACTGGGTGACAGGGTGTTAAAAAAAAGTATGTTAGAGATTTCAATGAGGCATTCAGTATTAACTCTAAAACAGGAAAAATATTAAAACAAAATTCTCTTCTTACAAAGCCACAAACAAAATACCCATACCGTTTTTTTAACACCTGTATAAATGCGAATTCACAACTGCTTTGTTGTCATTCTACTGTCACCCAGTCGGCGTTGGCATGAAAAAATTTAACTCGACAAACATCGGACTTTAAAAAAATATGCGGATGTTTTATTTTTGCATATTTTTTCTACATAAATAAAATACTTATAGAAATTGGGAGTTGGTTGGCCTAATGTAAGCAAAAAAGTTGACAGTTTCATAAATTTTAAATTTAGAACATATTTTATCACTTATTTACTTTCAAAAGAGCCCTCCTCTGATGACACCATATGATAGTACACCTCAAGCAGAATCAATGTCTCAACAGGAACATCCCTCTATTTCTTAAAGATTTCGAGCTATAGGGTCAAGTATGTCTAAAAAACCATAGCATCTTTCTAGACTTTGGAAAGAGGTCCAATTATGGGGACTGCAGAACTTAACTAAGAGTCAAAAGCTGCACAAAAAAATATTTGTTTCAAGTCACGACAATCGCAGCACCAACATCTTTTTTAGATCACAAAATAATAAAAAAAGTAGAAGTATTTATACTTCTAATAAAACTCCATAAAATTGTGTCTTACTTATATCATGCGACACCGTAAACACATGTTGTTAGGCATTGAATGTGCTTTTAAATTATATATTTTTCATCACTATTAGGGGAACATGGCAGAAAAAGGATTAAAGTCAAGTATCACCCATGATGGATAATTGACACATTTTAATTATTTATGCCAATGATGATAAACGAACAATCATATATCCATGTATATGTAATGTATCCTATGTTAATGATTGATCGTTTATCATCATTGGCATAAATAATTTAAAATGTGTCAGTTATCCATCATGGGTGATCCTTGTCTTTAGATTCGTTTTTCTACCATGTTCCCCCATACGAATAGTGATGAAAAATATATCATATAAAAGCATATTAAATGGCTGACACATATGTTTACGGTGTCGCATAACATGAATAAGACACAATTTTATGGAATTTATATTTTTTTGTGATCTAAAAAAGATGTTGTTGCTGCGATTGTCGTGACTTATGAAACAAATATTTCTGTTTGTGCAACTTTTAACTCTTATTTAAGTTCCGCAGTCCCCATAATTAGACCTCTTTCCAAACTCGAGAAAGATGCTATGATTTTTTTAGACCCAAGTACTTGACCCTATTGCTCGAAATCTGTAAGAAACAGAGGGGGTGGTCCTGTTGAGACATAGATTCTGCTTGAGGTGTACTATAAACTAGTGCCATCAGAATCTCTTCACGGAGGTGGGGGGACTTCACCTATGGAAGTACCGGAGGGCTCTTTATAAATGGTCATTAAATTCTTCAGATTCGTTTTTTACGAAAAAAAATGCACATTATGGACTGAGTCTTACTTAGACTTTGTTGATCTGTTTAATAATACAATAGTATAACAACGAAACGCTACACAACACGCGGTCCAATAGCCACTTTTGGCTTTGCTGTGCACTTTGTTGAAAATGTGAACTGTAAATGAGATGCGTACTACGTATTTTATACTTTGAAGCAGTATATTGAACATTGTTTCTGGGCTTCCTCACTTTATGGAATATTGTCCGAGACGAGGTATAACTATGGTTTCTTAAAAATGTATTCGTAATAACACAGTTTGTCGTCTGCAGTTACTAGCGCCCCGCGGGCCGCAGATGGATCGGATCAAACGCACATCGGTACGGCCCACAGTGGTTTGACTGTATGGGAGCGGCGTGACATAGACTTCTTAAAAAATATTTATTCGAGAAAAAATAAAATAAAATACTATTGTATTATTTTATAACACCTTCATTTTGTTTAAAAATATTTGGCCAATCGCACTCACATATCAAGCGCTAATCCAGAAAACATGTATTTTTTGCATGAAACTGATTATATTTAATTCTATACAGTCTGATTTTCTCCCTTTTTTCTGGTTGGGATTTCGATAATTAGTTTTGAACTACCCATGGCTACATTTTATCCAAAAACACTAAGTGCCACAAAACTACCCTTTCTCAGATATTATGGTAAATATTAATTTTCTGAAGAAAAGCTATATTCAACCATTACTATGGGTATATTATTAGTTTTAACTTTGTCCAAGGTATACATAGTCATCAAAGTTACAAAACTAAAGTTCTCGAGTGGCGACCGCGCACCGGAAGACGCAGTGTAGGTAGGCCTCCGACTCGGTGCACCGAAAACCTGGTGAAAGTTAAGGGAAGCTGCTGGATGCGGGCAGCACAGGACCGATCGATGTGGAAATCCTTGAGCGATAGGCCTTGGCCAGCAGTGGACGTTGGTTGATGATGATTAATTGAATTTAAAAGTCATTATATAAGCATAATAATGGTTTATATGGATAGCTTTTCTTCACAAAAAAATACCAAATCGCAGAAAGGACACCTTTGGGGCACCAAATGTCTGAAAATACCTAGCGCTGGATAACTACATAGACATTTATATAGTAATTTAACTCAAGTTGAAACTCATTATCTACCCACAGTAATATAGTTTTTCTTCAGAAAAAATAAAACCATATTGCAGAAAGGACACTTTTGGGACACGAAATGGCCGAAAAAACCAAGCGTTAGATACAAAGACATTTTCATCTCTCCAGCACGAAAAGGGTGCCTTTGGTCCCTAAAAACTCAAAGCAAAAACGGTTTTTGCTGCGAGCGTGAGAAAAAGTGATTCGAATTTCGAACACCATCTTTTGCGCGGCGCCGAAAAAAATATGGGCGATAGTTCCTTCAGAAACTCATTTTGGCCTAGCGATTTAACTCATAGGCACAAAATGTTGTGTGTTATTTAATGAAAGGACACGTTTCATTTTGTGCCTGGACATGTACGTAGTACGAAAAATATGGAAAAATATAGGCTTTCTAGGAAAAATAATGAAAAAAATATTAGAAGCAGGGTTGCGTGGTTCAAGCATAATGTTTTTTCAGCACTTTTTACAATGAAATGAAATGAATTTTTTTTTTTATTCGAAGTAGGTAGCAGTGTAAACTTTTCGAACGTTATTCATTTTTATCTACCTAACACGAGGTTCCTACCACTCGGAACTCGTATACCCACCGTTTCGGGAAGTGTTTGCGGAGTGAGAAGAAACGGCGGGCCCTAAAGAAACTCCCTCCAACACATTTTTTTTTAAAGTCTTATATTCTATTACATCTTAATGCTAGATCAATAAATGAATTATACAATGTCATGTCTGTAAATAAATATGCAAAAATAAGAATAAAGTAAGAAGAATAAAGAAAGAAAGGATTCAAAAGAGATAAAAGTAAAAATTATTTGTAGCTAATGACTATCTATCAGCCGAAAGACGTCCACTGCTGGACAAAGGCCTCCCCCAAGGATTTCCACACCGACCGGTCCTGTGCGGCTCGCATCCAGCGGCTTCCTGCAACCTTTACCAGGTCGTCGGTCCACCGAGTCGGGGGCCTGCCCACACTGCGCCTTCCGGTGCGCGGTCGCCATTCGAGAACTTTACTGCCCCAACGGCCATCTGTTCTACGAGCTATGTGCCCTGCCCACTGCCACTTAAGTCTAGCGATTCTGAGAGCTATGTCGGTAACTTTAGTTCTCCTACGTATCTCCTCATTTCTGATTCGATCACGTAGGGAAACACCAAGCATAGCACGCTCCATCGCCCTTTGGGTGACTTTGAGCCTTCTTATAATGACTAACAATTCAAAAACCAATGACAAGAGCAGGCCAGTTCACACGGACAGCACCCGATCACGAGTACAACGCGAGAGTCAGCCATCGCTCCCCTCAACCATATTTGAGGGAAGGGAACGACCCGGCTCCCGATACGCCACCATCCGCACGAACATTTAAGCGAGCATGCACCACTCCGATCAATGGACAAAGAAAAAGGAGAAGGAAAAGTCTTACCGAATCCCTTCAGTTCTTTCACAATAGAGTTTGCATCTTTACTGTCTCACAATATGTCATGAAAATGTTGCTGTGTTGATTTTTAACATAATACCGTGGAAATAGCTGAAATATACTAGTCTCGCTGTTTCTATATCTGTTAGGAGCCTAATTTTTTTAACAGCATAGGCAGCTGAACTAAGCCTGCCTGCTAAAGTTTCTATGTGAGGACCCCATTGAAGTTTTGAATCTACGGTTATACCTAAGAAAACTGTTTTTGGTACGAATTCTAAAACACTACTAGCTAATGACACGTTTTGAGTTATGTTTTTAACATTCGGTAAGGTGAAATTTATGCATTTAGTTTTTTTGCATTAAGGACTAGGTTGTTCACGGTGAACCAATTGTGTACTTTACAAAGAGTGTCGTTTACTTCGTCAATCATATCAATTTGTCTGTCAATTTTAAAAACTAGAGATGTATCATCCGCAAACAACACAATTTTAGACAGCGATTTAACCATAAAAGGTAGGTCGTTGATGTAAACCAAAAACAGGAATGGTCCCAAAATAGACCCTTGAGGCACACCCATTGTAACGCGTGAACCTGACGAATTTGTACCATTTATATGTACCTTTTGAAATCTATTAACTAAGTATGACTCTAACAAATTCAAAGTCTTATTATTGACCCCGTAATGTTCTAGCTTTAAAAGTAAGGTTTTATGTTCGACGCAATCAAATGCTTTGGACAAATCGCAGAAAACTCCTATAGCATTTTGCGATTTTTCGAACGCATCGTATATGTTTCTTATCAGTTCGACTCCTGCGTCGGTTGTCGAACGCCCTTTAGTGAAGCCAAACTGTAGATTATGAAGCACTTTATTAATATTGAAGTGACTTAACATTTGAGTCAGAATTATTTTTTCAAAGATCTTACTAAGTACTGGCAGTACCGAGACAGGTCTGTAATTACTAGGGTTAGTTTTTTCTCCGGATTTGAATAAGGGAACAACTTTACTAAATTTCATAAGATCCGGGAATACACCACTATCTATGCATATATTAAAAAGAGAAGCAAGATAAGGGGCTATAGTATCAATAACCGACTTTAACAAATTAACAGACATGCCCCATAAATCTTCAGTGTTTTTAAGTTTAAGTGACTTAAAGGTTTTTACAACTGTATAAGGGTAATTTTTTCTAAATTGAAAACATTCTTTACACTGATCTACATTTTCAGTCAGTAAACGGTGGGCGAGTACCGGCGACGAGTCAAGGCTTTCCGTTGTTTTGATGGGAATATCAGTAAAAAAAGTTTCAAATTCTTCTGTTACATCCGGTATTTTTGATATTAAGCCGCGATCTGTTTGTAGAATGTAGTCTTCCTTACGCGGCTTTGTTTTTCCCGTTTCTTTATTGATAACGTTCCACACAGCTTTAATTTTATTTTCAGAGTTTTTAATTTTTCCTAGATAGAAAGTTAGATTTTGCTGCTAAACAAACTTTTTTAAATATCTTCGAATATTTTTTAACATATTCTATGAAACCGCTGTCAAAATTTATAATCTTTTGTTCATAAAGAGAAAACAATTTTTCTCTACTTTTATAAATACCCACTGTTGCCCAATCACTGAACTTAAATTTTTCATTAACGTTGACAGTTTTACTCTTAAATATTTCGTCAAATTCTTTACTGATAATTCCAAAAAAGCTGTTATAGAATTTATTAGCTTTCTCGTTGTCGAAAACTGTAAGCGGCACTTTTTGACTTAAGACATTTTTATATTTGTTTACTCTCTGGACTGTGACGGGTCTTGTTTGAATTGTAATTTTTACTCTAGTTTTTTCAAAGGGAAAATGCACAAGTTGACCGCTGTGATCTGATTTTAAGCAATTAATAATACTATGTTCACTATATTCACAATTTAAGAAAACGTTATCAATACATGACGCTGATGTTGCCGTGACTCTAGTGGGCTCATGAAATATGATATCTAAATTAAATGATTTAAACAAACTAAGAAATCTCGTAGATAAATTTTTCTTTTCAAGAATATCTATATTAAAATCTCCGCATACAATAACTGACTTATTACTTTTGGTCAAAATGCTCAAGGCATCCTCCAAAACATTTTCAAAAACGGAAAAGTTCTCATCGCATGGAGGTCTGTACACACATAGTACAATGTGTTTCTCCAACTCAACACAGGATAATTCGGCATTTCTTTCAATCGAAAGCCCGACTACGTCTTTACGTTCTTTGGCTTTTAAGTTATTACGAACAAGTATTAGTGAGCCACCACACCGAGCGGTCTTTCGGTTGAAAGAACTGGCTACATGGTAATTATCATAACTGAACATCATCTGAACATAAATATAAATGGTAACACTGAAGCTTGCAATAGTAGGTCACGTTCAGAAATTACGGCTTCGTCCACATATTCCTCAGATGCTTTCTCTGACTCTGATTGACTGAACACCCTTCTGTTCTGACTTCTGACATTGGTGTACGATTTTTAAAATCTGCGTATATGCCTTGCCTCTTTTACAGGCATAACAGCTGGTTTCCGAGTTACTTGTCGGACAACAAAATTATTAATTTCAATGGTATGTACAAAATTTTGTTTCTGAACGTAAAATGCTCAAAATTGCGCTCGCTTCGCCATGTTGGGTGATTTATGTGTTGCGATTGTTAAATCTGAGAAACTAGATGAACCTCGCAACGAAGGTAAATCGAAGGAAATGTACAATTAGAAAAGACTATGTTTCTAATGACTTATTTATGATGTTTAGTACACAGACCAGGTCCAAGCTCCATAGTCCCGTGAAACGTCTCCTTTAAGTTTATAAATTTTGCTATGGCATTTTTAAAGACGTAATATTTAAAATAAATATGTACTAGTAAACATGAATATCGCTTACTTAAAAATATCATGTTTGGTTTTCATCTTAGGTTTTCATAAAAATGACAAACAGCGCAGTTTCCGAACGCAACCTCTAAATTAAAAACATTATAATAAAAAACTATATTGTCTCCAAAGAGAATTTAATCAACCACGTTTTAACTTTTCTCGCTGGTCGAGGTGAAAAGTTGTATGTTTAACACGAGAGCAAGTTATTTTTATGTCTCGTGCCTTTAAATCACTCACTGTGCCCAATAGTCTATATTAGAATCACTCGCTACGCTCGGGATTCAATTCTAGACTACTTCGCTAGTTCGTGATTTAAAATCAGCACTCGTAGCAAAAAATAACTTTGCTCACTAGTTGAACAAATAACTATTATGTTGTAATTTAACTGAAGTTAAAACACATAATCTACCCACAGTAATGGTTGAATATAGCTTTTCTTCAGAAAACTGATATTTACCAATCTCAGAAGGGGCATTTTTGGGGCACCTAGGGTCTTTGGATAAAATGTAGCCATGAGTAGTTCAAAACTAATTATCGAAATCCCAACCAGAAAAAGGGAGACTGTATAGAATTAAATATAATCAGTTTCATGCAAAAAAAATACACGTTTCCTGGATTAGCGCTTGATATGTGAGTGCGATTGGCCAAATATTTTTATACAAAATGAAGGTGTTATAAAAGAATACAATAATATATTTTTAGAGTTTTTAAGAAACCTATGTCAAACCGCTCCCATACAGTCAAACCACTGGCCGCACGCACGGAACTCGACCGTCTCCTCGGCGCGCTACCGAACAACTTTCCCAGGAACCGACGTTCACATCGTTAAAATATTTGCATTCGACCCGCGTCGCGTATTGGATAAGACCTTGGAGGATTTAGAACTGGAGTAGGCATCGGAGAAATCCTCGATAATTTTTTTCTGCCGATTTTGCGGGGGGGTGACTTACAAACACTGACTACATAGATCTTACAAACACTGACGCAAAATATGTCGCTTATTTACAACACACATTTGCGTTGTGTTACACACACATACAAAAAACTTACACGCACTCTAAACTCGAAACATACCTTGTAAGACGGTCATATGAATATGGACCTTATAATTATAGAGGAAAGATAAATAGTTCCTGCAAATTACCAACTAGTCTCTAAAGGAATGTGCTATAAGGCGCAATTTAATCATCCAATCAAATTTCGAGACGACGACGCACTCCCCACTAACTAACGAGACTAATTGTGACGAAGGGCGGGAAATTTTAATTAAAGTTTTATAAATTTCAAAATTATGAAGAATTGCACAGATTTATTGCATATCTTTTACTACTTTCTATGGATTGTAACACCATCCTTTTCCGAAATTGACAGGTTTGACTTTTTGTGCAAAATGCTGTACTTAATGCCATCTTTACTGGAGCTCATCTCGGTTAGAAGTTCCGTGTGGTATGTACTGTGAAAATACCGCTGTATGTACCGCAAAGGCTACTCCAGTTCTAAACCTGCGGAACGCTACCGCCGTCTAAAAAAGAGGATAATCTGAGTTTCTTGAAAACTCAACCGCAAAACGTCGGCTCGGCGTCGGCCGGACTCGATGGAGAGGAGACTAGGAGGCGCGGGCGACAACGCTACCCGGCGAGTGGAGCAAGAAACTCAGATCACCTTGGGGGCGCGTCTGGCGTCAGGCGGGAGGCGGGCGTCAGGCGGGCGCGGTCACCTGCTTGAGCGCGTGCTTGAGCGTCTCGTAGGTGAGCCAGCAGATGGCGGCGGCCGGCATCTGGTACAGCACGCGCGCGCGCAGGCCGCGCAGGAAGCCGCGCGCGCCCCGCGCCCGCCACACCGCCGCCGCCGCGCCGCGCAGGCACTCGGCGCGCGCGCCCGACTCCTGCAACACGCACCCGGCCGTGTGAGTGTCGCGCCCTCACCCTGCCACACCCACCCTGCCGCAGCCGGCAACGGCGCACCCACCTGCGTGTTGAGCAGCGTCTTGCACACGTCGAGCGGCGTGGTGGCGGCGGCGGCCAGCGCGCCCGCGCCCGCGCCCGCCAGCGCGTGCGCCACCGGGTCGTAGGCGCGCGCCGGGTTCAGCCGCCGCTGGCACCACTCGTACGTCACCAGGTGCACCACCTGCGAACGCGCGACGACCGACACGCGGCTCAGTGTATATAGCACGCCTACACCTGAACGGGACCGATGTATTTGCCGACGTGCGGCGGTGTTATGCAACATTTTGCACCTGAGCGCACTCTAACTCGGCTACGATACAAGATATATACGACATCAATAAAAGACGACTCGGCTCGAGGGAAGTCTGGAAGGGGACCTCATGAGGAGATACATACGTAGGAAAACTAAAGTAACTAACACAGGTCACAGAATTGCTAAAGTGACAGTGGGCGGGGCATAAAGTTCGTAGAACAGATGGCCATTGGAGCATTAAAGTTCGTAGAACGGCTAACGCACACCGCAGGACGTAGCGTGGGCAGGCCTCCAACTCGATGGAGCGATGACCTGAGGAAGGTTGCGGGAAGCCACTGGATGCGGACAGCGCAAGACCGGTCAGCGTGGAAATCCTTGGGAGAGGCCTTTGTCCAGCAGTGGACGTGTTTTGTCTGATGAAGGGGATGGCGTGGCGAGGCTGACCTGGAAGGGCACGTTCATGGCGACCTGTGTGCCGTAGGAGCGGTAGAAGGCGCGCACGCCCTCGGCGCGGTACACGCGGCGCGCGCACTCCCACGCGCCGCGGTACGGCGAGTTCAGCATCTGCAGCCGCTGCTTCACCACTGCAACCGCAACCACGCGACGCGCCGCCGCGCCGGTTAGATACACAGTCATCCTTCCATTCGATCTTGTTTATTTTTTGCTTTGTTTTTCAGAAACGTGTTTAATGTTCAGCTTTGTCTTCTTATTAATACGTTCAATTTTTATGTGAAGTTTTCATAGTTTAATTGTTTCCACTATCTGGGAAGCAAACCGCAACGACACGACCGCGGTATTCGACGCGGCAGGCAGTGTAACCCGCTTTATATTTCGGCAGTAAACAACCGCAGGCGCCGCCGGCGCGAATGACCTCATGATAACGGATTGAAAATAAAAGTCATTATTTTAGGTACGAAGCTAAATAAGTGATTGGTACATATCACATCACCAGTCGGTTAAAATATGCCCAATTGGTTAATTACGATCGTTCTGAGATACCTAAACAAACGCACTTTCTTCTACTCATAGAAAGAGTCCCCCTTCGTATCAGCGTGCAGTCGTCACCCAACATTCGCTACTTGCCGCCGTGGTGGCGTGGCGTGGCGTGGGCGGCGGCGAACACGGCCGAGACGCCGCGCCTGCGCTGCCACTGCACTGGTATCGTATCTCTGAATGGTGCCGCGGCCGGTACCGCACTGCACGCATTGATTCAACTATAAATAGTCATTTCTAACTTTATCGCGGATCGCGCGGGGTCACCCGCAGTCCCACATGACATACATTTGTTTGTTACAATGATAACTATTTAATAAGTACTAATACTGTGAAGTTAGTTTGTGATTTTAAGATATTTACGTGTATATCGACGACACCAAGAGTGTGCCTGTGTGAGCGTGATATACCTATGTAGATCAATGACGACTGATCTGACTAGACCGTGGCGCGCGGCGGGCAGTTCCTTGAAACTAAAAGTAATTCAAACAAGTATACGAACAACTGGCCAAAAATCTGATTCCACTAAACACCTGTAACTACGGTGTGAGTGGTATTCACATTGGTTGGCCGTAAACTTCGGCGGGGGTCGGCGTTGGGCGAGGTCCGGGTCGCGGGGACTCGCGGACTCTCGCTGATAAGTCGCGCGCGACGTCACGCGCCGCCGCCGCCGCATGGAGGAGACGCGAGCGGGAGTGGCGTGAGTCAGGCGCGGGAGGGGTATCGGCGACGCGAGATAGCGCCGTACGTGACCGCGTTATCATCATACAACAAACACTCCATGCTTGTTACCTACCACTGGCGGCAGGAGTGTCTCACTCAAGTGACATTCTGCTCGCTCCACGGGTTCAATGAAGAGGCATGTACCTAGTAGTTACATATTTCCATCGACTTGTATGGATTGTCAACAGTTAAAATTTTACACTGAACTAGGTCTTGATTTAAAAAGTATGCCCACTGTAAAAAGTCAGAATGTAATCATAGAAAAAACAACTTAATAGAATCGGGACGCAACTAAAATCATACTCATACATAAAATAAAAAGTAAAAAAATTAAGGAAAAAGAAAGAACCGAAAGGCTACACAAAATTATGTCAGGCGCGGCGGCGCGCGCGCGGGCGCTAGTGCACAGTGTCATGTGCGAAGGGCAGCGGACTGGGATACACTGTGTGACAGTGACCTCTAAACAGGTAACTATTGTGTTATTGAACACGAGTTACGCTTTACCTCTTTACGGTTTATAACATACATACATACATACATAGGAAAACTAACTCGGGCAACCATCCGAGTGCACCGAGTGGCCGCCAAGAGCACTGTTACAAATACATCATTTACAACTATAAGGGTTCCTTGTTAACTACGGAATCCTAAAGAGGCTCCAAATAGGAGACCAAGTGCAGCTATTTTTTTAACCGCCTTCAAAATAACCGCCTTCAAAAAAAGGAGGAGATTCTCAATTCGTCGTAATCTTTTTTTTATGTATGTTCACCGATTACTCGAAGACACCTGAACTGATTTGGAAAATTCTTTTTTGTTTAAAAGGGTACACTTCACAGGTGGTCCCATATAAATTTTTTTGAAATCGATCCAGCGGTTTTTGAGAAAAACAACAAAAACATAGCAGAATTGGAGTTGTTGCGATTAAAGTCGATTGTTTTTAACGTATTCAGCGTGGTCAATTATCAACTGTCAATAGCTCTGGAGAAAGTAATGTCTAGATAAGATCTCCATCAATCAATCAAGGCTAGCGCGGCGGCCGGCGGAGGCGGAGTGGACTAGTCTAGACGCGTCACGCTCACGCTGCCTCGTATAGGTACGCGACGCACAAGGAAGTCCATTATTTCTCACGCTCAAGCGGCAGATTTACCAAAAACTGACCAGTGATAGTAAATTGTTTTGTAACGGAAATCGGTTTGTAAATATTTACTCCATACGGAGTAGCTGTAATTTCATATTTGAGTACCTAGGCAAATCACTCGGAGAATTTCATTAATTAACATTGTCCTTCCAGCGCGTATCGACCGCGCCGCAGCCGCGCCGCAGCCGCGCCGGGCAGCCGTCTCGGCGGCAGCCCGCGCGGTCACGGCCGGCTCGTGTGGACAACTGGACAAGCCCAGCGGGCGCTCTACTCGTAAAGACGCCGTGGCTGCGGTCATGCGCGTGCCATAATTACTACAAAGTACTATTTCTTTCGTCATGTTATCTTTTATCCGGTTATCGAGATAATCGTACATTTTTTCGAATAACAAATAGCTTTTGTCTCCTCCTACCCTGTCAACTATCTCTGTGAAAAAAGCACGTCGTTGCGTCGATCCGTCGCTCTGTTGGATGGGACGTCCAATATTATATCACTCACAGTAAGGATTAAAATATCATTATGAATTTATCAACTGGGTCATAAAAGGGTTCCCCGCGCCGCGCCGCCAGAGCGATAAGAACAATTTAATTCTGATTACGGAGTTATCGGGAGGAGCCACGCGGCCCACGCGGTACCCGCGTAGTATGTGAGCGATGAATGCGACTGATACGCTGCTATCGGAGATCGCAAGATAGTAGTAGATATCATAGTATGAGTAAATACTTGATCGCATACAATAAACAACTCACAACTATTAACTTCAATCAGTTTTATACTGTAGTTTTATTTAACAGAGGCAATTCTGAAGTATGTATTTTTTATAGACTCCGGTGTCATGATAATCCCCTGAATAGTGGGTTGAGACAGAAGGGATCATGGGCAACACCGTTTGTATACATATGTAGTATGAAAAATAAAGTTGAAATCCTACATGCCATGCAGAGTTCTAGTATTTAGAAGAATATCGATGGCAAAAGAAAGAAAAAGAAACTGTTTTAATATCATCGGAATTAAATGAGTCTATTTAAAAGTCGTATTTTAACAAAAGCGTTCCTAATGTGACGTGACGTAGACGACGCGACGTGGTACAGGCGTCATTGAAATGGCAATTACACTACTGTATTACTCCGTATATAATATCATTACTCATGAAGTTAATGTTGTTTTCTTATACAAAGTAAGAAAAATGTATTGTATCAGGTGCGGAGCCAGGCGGCTAATTAAGGCTGCATATCAATACCGTAACGCCGTATTTACATATTATTTGCACCTACTTTAGTATTGTATTTACTTGAACAACAAGATAGTATACATTCGCATTAATTTAATATTCATCATTCATTACACGCGCGAGGGGGAAAAACACAGCTGACTGTTGAGGAAGTTCACGCCGACTTCAGAGGAATCCTTTTTGTACGCCAGATTCGGAAGTATTCTCGTGAAAAAAATATTACACGAGAGAGGCAGTTACGTATTAAATTGAAATATTTGCAACCAAAATGTAGTGTTTACATTAGCGTATTAAATATTCCGCTGCCATGTTCGGTGCGAGTGTCTGTGAATACGTTTCCATCAGACGTGTCGGCAGGAAAACTGGCCAACCACGCAATGCTTCTCTACCCTTGTAGAACTAGAACAATACTACTTTGTAGCATTCTGGTGCAAGTTTCTAATTGAAAGTTATATAGTTACATAGTCAATATGATTCTCAAATCATTACTATACAGTAATGGTTTGAGAATCATATTGACGAAGGGAAAGGGAATACTCCCTTCCTTGTATTTTCGACTAATCGATAATCGTGTTATAGAAAGATCGCAGTTCTTTTAAAGATCAACAAGTAAATGAGCCCAAACGTCGTGTCTCACGGCTTACAGACGTAAATGAGATAAGTGTTCGGTAAATATGCCGCGGTGTGCGTGGTGTATTTTCGCCGGTGTGGTGTTTTGTGGCGCGGTGTGGTGTGGTGCGGTGTGGCGCGGTGTGGCTCACCTTCCGCGGGGTTGGAGACGGCGTCGTGCACCAGCGACGCCAGACACCCCGCCAGCCCTGCAACACGCGACACCACTGTTAGACAAGTGCGCACTCGCCAATCACACGATTATCAAACATTCTATATTCCACTTACTGCCCTTTCTTGTTATTTAAAAAAGGTTACTAGCTAGAGCGAGTTCACATTTCGAGCAAGATTTGAGATTCGGTTTGTCTTTATTATTTCTTGTTATACGGTATCGTCACCAACCAACCGAAACTGGACGTATTTTGGCTGATCATGATGACTACTTACTTACTTTAGTCGGAATATGATAAGCGAGGACAGACAATAACTGAAATATCTCTTTAAACCTCAAACTAGCAAAACTATGAGGTCTAACGAAATTAGCTGAAACTAATCAAACTGGGGCTACTCTACTCTACTTCTACTCATGAAACTGAACAAGCGGGGGTCGGTTACCGTGCGTGATGTGCTCGTGCTTGTGCCGCGTGAGCTGCGCGATGGACACCTTGGCGTGCTCGTAGGTGGCGAAGAAGCAGGCGTGCGCCGGCCCCGCGCCCGCCACCACCGCCGACATGCCGCGCACCGGCCTGCAACACGCCCACCCCGCTCGAGCTTAGCCGTCCATCGTTACCAGCCTCGGAAAGTAAGGCCGTACTCCACACACGGGGGCCACATGGGGCTAGTAGCCAACCCTTGTCAGAAGTTTTCAAGCCGCCTGTAAGGCCTCCGACATTGCTTAACGACTCCTATCTAGCAATAGCAGCTGGCACCAACGGCTTAACGTGCATTGCGAAGCACGAAAATGGTCGAAATGAATGCCACTAACAGTCTAACTCAGGACCGTGTCTGTGTCTGTAGTCAGTTAACCTGCGTCGTCAACGCAACCACGCAAGCCGTACTGACCACGACCGCTGCACCGTAACCCATCCGAGTGCGAAACAGATTATTGAGTCTGTACGTTGCTTAAATTAGTAACCCAGTTCTGTAAGACCTTACAGTAAAGCCCCTTAGTAAAACCCTAATGAATTAAATAATAATAATCAGGTACTTCCCGATGAGTTTATTACACCAACTATTTCATTTTTAATAACTATATAAATTGTAACAAACAAGTGACGAAGCCCTATCTTGTCCTCAAAAATGTGTTGTTGTTCTTGTCGTCCTATTGTACCCCAGTGGTACAAAAATATGCAGTTATAAAAGGTAAAAAAAAAATACTTTTGTCATTACAAATACAGGGTGTAACAGAAGTGTGTGACAATACTTCAAGGTTGGCTTTTACCCATCAAACTGAACAACTTTTGTTCTACAACTTTGTTGAAATCGCAAAAAATTTTTTGGACTTTTCATACAAACTTGGTTCGCCAGCTGATCGATTTGTATGAAAAGTCCAAAAAAAATTTTGCGATTTCAACAAAGTTGTATGTCTCATAAATTTTGACGTTATTGAATCGGTCTTAAAGCTTTGTTCTCGTAATTACACTGTCCACTCTAATGGTTGCTTGGTTTTTGTTAGAATCTTAACTTTATCACTATCCAGGCCAGACCAGATGTGGCGATTCTTTTAAAAGATGATTGCACGTGGCGCAACATATACAGTAAGGCGTAGAAAGCGGTACTCATAAAAATATTTCTTTTACATTCTATTTGCGTTCCCGGGAATCTCATCGCCGAATTTCAATGCTGTCTCATGTCTCGTCTAAATGCAATATACTAGCAATATTAATGAATTTATTATTTAGTGCATTTATTCGGTATCACCTATCACTGCATTATCTGTATAATTGTATACACTTCACCCAATCTAGAGATTATACAATATTTTACAATTCACAGAAAACACTATTTCCACTCATAAAACTTATATGTAGTATACGTAGATATTTAACGTACTTTACTTAACATCTTATTTTTATTGATTTCTCTTTGCGTTCCTGGAAGCTTTATATCGCTTTGATTTTCGTCTAAACCTTCTAAAACATGAACATAGGCACCACTCCCAGCAAGTCGGTATCGACTGACCCGGGCAAGCCGGATAAACCAGGGGGCGCAGTGTTTATAAGGAAAGACACGCTCTGGGATGGGAGAGGATGACCGACCAGCCGCAACCAGTCGATCACAATCAGCGGGCTATGCAGCCTGACGCCAATATAGGAATGAGGGAGAGGGGGGATATTGCTTGCGGGATGAGCGTTGATGGTATGTTCGGCTTTCTTGCCTTTGTACGATATCTGCTGTTGTCGGTTCTCAAGTCAGCTTCGCAGTTTTTCAGCTCTTTGTTGTTTCAAGAATTGAAAATATTTTTTCAGCAGCCGATGTGTTGGAGTAGTTTCTAGCTGTTGTGATTTCTTCTCTCTATTTTTCATCGTAGATCATGTTGTGTAGAAGCTCTTGGTGTTATTTTTCGAATATAGCGTTAATCCCAGCGTATTATCCTACTTGGTCTTCTTGATTACTTTGTAATAACGTCCTAGCATTGACGGCAGTCATAAAACTATGCTTGCCGAAAAAAAACACAATGCCTCAATATTCATTGTTGCTTGCCTGCCGTTTCTTGAGTTTATGGTTGCCAGCTAGATGTGTTTATCTCGGGGTTGGTTGATATTTTGTTCCTACGTCAGAAAGCCAATCGTAGGTTTTTTTACGAAACCCGAAAATTTAAAGTTGCTCATCTTACAATAGTCGTGACGAAGGTTTGCCATTTGTCAGTTCAGTTTACTTTTTTGCTGTTGTTTTTATAATTTCTACAGAGTTCTTTCTTCGTTGATAAATGTTCCATAATTTTTATGATATTCAGTCAATCCGAAACTATTGTTCTGGTAGCTAGGCTGTCCACTCTAATGGTTTTCGTTAGAGTCTTGACTTTATCTTTTTTCATTTATTTATTCATCCAAGCCAGATGTGGAGATTCTTTGGAAAGCTGGTTGCGCGCGGCGCAACTTTTACAAAAATCGGAGACTGTAGAACATAAAAAAAGCGGCCAAGTGCGAGTCGGACTCGCCCGTGAAGGGTTCCGTAGCAGCAAGTAACATAATATAAAAGTTTTTGTAGTTCGTTGTAACTTGAATGAAAGGTAAATTGCGGTTTACGATTTATGACGTATTAAAAAAAAACTACTTACTAGATATTGTTCAAACCAATTTTCGGTGGAAGTTTGCATGGTAATGCACATCATATATTTTTTTTTGTTTTATCATTCTCTTATTTTAGAAGTTACGGGGGGGGGGGGACACATTTTACAACTTTGGAAGTGTCTCTCGCGCAAACTATTCAGTTTAGAAGAAAATGATATGAGAAACCTCAATATCATTTTTGAAGACCTATCCATAGATACCCCACACGTATGGGTTTGATGAAAAAAAAATTTTTGAGTTTCAGTTCTAAGTATGGGGAGCCCCCAAAATTTATTGTTTTTTTTCTATTTTTGTGTGAAAATCTTAATGCGGTTCACAAAATACATCTACTTTCCAAGTTTCAACAGTATAGTTCTTATAGTTTCGGAAAAAAAGTGGCTGTGACATACGGACAGACAGACAGACAGACAGACAGACATGACGAATCCATAAGGGTTCCGTTTTTTGCCATTTGGCTACGGAACCCTAAAAAGGGGGAAAATAATAACTTCGTTTTAGTGTTGCTGGGAATCTCATGACAATACTCACACAAATTTCACATGCTTAAGTAGGTATTATAATAGGTATTAGGTGCACAATTTTTGCCCACTGGTACTACATGACACTTTTATTATCTAATGTATATTATACACTTCACTCACGATCACACAAAATATATTTAACAACATGCACACAAAACACTCAATTTTATCTTATGATATTACGTAAGGTATTTTTTTTTCCTCTTAAAGTTTCAAGTTTTGTGGTTCTCAGAATCTTCCTCTGTGTAAAGAATTCATAACAGTTAGTTCCTTTCTTTATACACGAAATATATTTTTCGAAAAATGTTGTGGGCTTCATATTCAGCGCGGATTTTTGTCTTCTTCACTTATAACGGAACACCCAATCGCACTAATATGAACACGTCACACAAATAAAGAATTTCTAATATTACACACAATACATACGATAAACCATCAATTACCTGAAACTTGTGTTACCAATTAAAGAACATACATGAAACAAAGATAGATCGTCTTTGACCGAAAATTGCTGATTTCATTGGCCCAGTACCAGCCTACGCCTACTCATAATTATCCTTCAAGTCATGCGTTGTAAATCAGAAAGGTCTCACCGGGTTCTCGGCTATATGGTATTAAATCTCCTCCTTTGTGAAACACCATCGAATTCTTCGCGTTTTCAGGTTTGCGAATTGTTTTGTTATATGACATTATGAAAAATATTTTTAAAAGTTTCTAATTTTCAAACTCAAGCTTAATTCATGTCACATCACGATAAGGGTGCGCAAGCGCTCGGGCGCAAGGGTCCTGCAATAAATAAGCGAAACAAAGGAATTTCTAAACAAAAGCGCGCCGCTTGGACCGCGCGGCGACGGCGGCGTCCGCTCTCGACCACTGCCCGCACAAGACCTGTTACACCCTGTATAATTCCAATACATTTATTGGAATGCTATTTATTTTACTATTTACTATTGTGATGTTTACTAGAAACCATTGCAGAATTCCACTGCCCACCTGGATCATTACATCAGCTCGATGGAATTAACTTCCAAGATACATACAATACAATACATTTATTTTCACATACTTTTTTTACTCTCAATTGGTAAGCCCTTGGCATCATCTCACCTGATGGTAAGTTAAAAGTTTAAAGGTGAAGGCAACATCAGGAGGACACAAGATGGGAAGGAGTTCTCATAAGAGTGTCATTTATAACAGCGGCTGTGTATTCCCCCAGACAGATTGTTTACCGCGCTCACCACCAGTTGTGTTGTGCCGTGCGTGCCATGATAACGCTATGCGAAAAAAACTCCATTTTGTTATTCACTTATAACAAGCCAGGCCAGACGTACCATTAGTCATCGCTTCCCTTTATACTTTGTTTTCGATAACCTTGCTCCGGATCCGGACTTCTATTCATCTATCCAAGGTACACACCTGTTAGTTAGTGCACAACACTTTCAGTTCAATTCGAGCGATTTCACAATATTGGAATTTCAATCCGCCGTCTCTACAACGCAGAAGACTTCTCATACAGAGATGACGTGGTTATAGCGCGAGATTCAAACCATGCAGGTGTTATGGGGGAAGCACAGGGACCGCCGCCTAACTAACTTCATTGGAAGGCATGCGAGCGTGTTAGTTGACCACGGATCACGACTATCTCCGCAACAGCATCTCTATCCGGTGAAAGAAATTATTATCTTTCTCATCAAGATCGTCACAATTTGGCTCGTTTTACGAACTCCTCGCCACAACGATGACCCACGTGGCCTATGCCGCAGCCTACCGAAGGCCACGTCGAGCCTACAGCCTAACCACTGTGCAGTGGTGGCCCGACGACACCCCTCCCCCAGCCCTCCACCCCTGCCGCCGCCCACACAGTGTCCTCGACTACCCGAAATACCCACCTGCTCGGCACGTAATCAATATACAATAATCCATTCACTTTCCCAATGATTTCAAATCGACATTACATGCGTGAAGATGTTATGTAACAAACCTTCGGCCAAGCGCGGGTCGATGAATCTTTGCACATGTCCGGGGAAGCGAGCCAAAAACGTTTTGTGCCTGGTCTTGGAGAGTCATAGCTGCCGATACCGAGTCGGTTACGATACAATTATGCGATAGTTCAAAGGAATTGTGGCCTCAATGAATTAGTTGACACTCTTTCGCAGAGTAACTGATTAAAGCAACTATCCTTTTTAGGGTTCCGTAGCCAAATGGCAAAAAACGGAACCCTTATGGATTCGTCATGTCTGTCTGTCTGTCTGTCTGTCTGTCTGTCTGTCTGTCTGTCTGTCCGTATGTCACAGCCACTTTTTTTCCGAAACTATAAGAACTATACTGTTGAAACTTGGTAAGTAGATGTATTTTGTGAACCGCATTAAGATTTTCACACAAAAATAGAAAAAAAACAATAAATTTTGGGGGCTCCCCATACTTAGAACTGAAACTAAAAAAAAAATTTTTCATCAAACCCATGCGTGTGGGGTATCTATGGATAGGTCTTACATTACCATGCAAACTTCCACCGAAAATTGGTTTGAACGATATCTAGTAAGTAGTTTTTTTTTAATACGTCATAAATCGTAAACCGCAATTTACCTTTCATTCAGTATAGTTTTAGATGTGGGAGAGCCATGCTTCGGCACGAATGGGCCGGCTCGACCGGAGTGATACCACGGCCTCACAGAAAACCGGCGTGAAGCAACGTTTGTTGTGTTTCGCCGAGTGAGTGAGGGTACCGGAGGCCCAACCCCCCCTCCCCCTCCCCATTCCCCCATCCCCCATCCCATTTCAAAGGTCGGCAACGCACTTGTGACTCCTCCGGTGTTGCGGGTGTCCATGGGCGGCGGTAATCGCTTACCATCAGGTGATCCGTCTGCTCGTTTGCCACCTATCAAATAAAAAAAAATAAAAAAAAAAAAAAAAAGTTACAACGAACTACAAGAACTTTTATATTATGTTACATGCTGTTACGGAACCCTTCCGCCGCTTGGCCGCTTTTTTGCTACTATTTATACCCTTATTTTGGCCCTAGAAATTATTGTCTTGCGTGCCGGCCTACCGCTGGCCGCTGCCGGTCACCAAGGACGGTCCCGTTGACGATGGCAGCTGGATGCGCGACTCTATGAACTCTTAGCCTTAACGTAAACGCTACCTATTTTAGAACCCGACAATATCATAAACTAAACCTTCCCATCCCATGCATCCATCATCTGACATAGATAAATATGTATGTATGTAGGGAGGGGTGAGTAGGAGGTGCCTACGAAGCAAGGTATAGGTAGGTATTTATGCTATACTAGACCACTCAGAGACATTGAACATCTGTATAGCGAACCTTTGCTAAAATGTCCGTTCTCGTTCTAATAGGAACCTGGCTGATTACCTGGGTGTGGGTCGTGAAACTGAATCACTCTTAATTATTAAAAACACAATAATATCAGTTTCTGCGGTACACAATGACAGCGCATGTTACGTTAAGTGGTACTTCAAATTACATATGCAAATGTAGCACCTACCTACCGGAATTACGCATAATTACTACAATCAATTTTGTATGTGTATTGCGCAATGTTTACATTAGCGATCGATGTGAATTATGAATTTGCATTAAGTTTTTATTCAGTAGCGCGCTCGCCGCTCGCTCACCCAAACACAAACACATTTCGAAGAGTCCACGTAAATACCCATGTATGCAGCTCGTGTTCGGGTGGCGATGGCGGGGCTTCAGCCGCGCGCCCACTGCCGCACGCAACCGTTGTACTCCGTGATTTGCTTTGCGTTAACCGCCGACTTCCTTCTAGCAACGCGCCGTTTCACAAGCAACTAAATATGACGTAAAGAGCTCCGGCACACACCGGGCTAGCAGCTGATCGAAATCGAAACGTAAAGTAATTAAATTGCACATTTACAAAGGATGCGAGTCTGCTCAGCTCAGCTAAAATTCAAGTCGAGTTTCAACGAAGAGTTTATAATTGTGAATACTCTAGAGAACAGCGAGACGGCCTTACCGGAGCAGGCCCTCGCGTTGCACCATGTGCCGGAAGGTCTCGAAGATGGTGCGGTTGTGCGCCGAGCGCAGCGACTGCATCCGCGTCTGCAACAACCAACAAATAAATAACAATTATTCGTTCAACAAGTGAGCAGTTATTTTTTGCTCAGAATGCACAGAACGAACCAGAGAAGTAGTGTAGAATTGAATCACGAGCGCAGCGAGTGATTCTAATATAGGCTAATGAGCACAGTGAGTGATTTAAAGGCACGAGACATAAAAATAACTTGCTCTCGTGTGAAACATACAACTTTTCACCTCTACAAGCGAGAAAAGTTGTACGGGTTATAGGTAAAAAAAACTTAGGTGATTAAATTCTCTTAGGAGATAATATTTAATAATCGACAACGCAGAAAGCGTCAAAAAACCGACTTCAATCGCGTAACATACGGGTCAAACTGAGAACCTCCTTTTTTTGAAGTCGGTTAAAATACTAAAACCTTCTCCTAAATGTAACAAATACTTTTCTGGAAACCGCATTAAAATCGGTTCAGCCAAACGCGAGATAATCGCGGACAAACATACATACAGGTCAAACTGAGAACCTCCTTTTTTTGAAGTAGGTTAAAAAGTTTTCTACAATATTTAGATGTTGCGGTCGGAAACTGCGCTGCTTGACAAATGTCAAGTATGAAAATCTGATAGGAAAACCAATCATGATATTTTGAAGTTAGCGATTAATTGTTTATTAGTACATTTTCTTTAAATATTAAGTCTTTCAAAAGGCAATAGCACAATTTATAAACTTAAATTTCAATAAATAACATACATTTTGTGCATATGAGTAAAATCGTAAGGCCAAAATAAGTTTCTGAACGAACCATCGCCGATATTTTTTCAGCGCCATATTGAATCACTTTTTTTCACGCTCGCAGCAAAACACGATTTTGCTGCGAGTTTAAGGGCACCAAGAGCACCCTTTTCGTAATGGAGAGGTGAAAAAAATATTTTGCGCTACTATGTATGTTTTACCGGGTGGAAGGACCTTATTATTTTATTATACAAGGTCCGACTAGGTGGGTACGGCATGCCGCCATGCGGCGTGCCGTGTCGGCGGGTGGGGCGAGACTAAGTCAGAGTAACTACCGGCATAAGAGGCATTTCCATCTTAGCCCTCAAGACCGGCAAGGGTTATAGAGGCTCACAGGCGGCGGATACCGCTCAGGTCGGCCGTCAGCCTTTCGTCATCTTACTCAATATTATTTTTTTCGTAATTTGGATATTTATTACTATTACGTGCCTTAGTTAAAAGATGCCGTCATGCAAACATTTTAACAAATTGCACCTTTGAATCAGATTTGATTATAGCATGCTGCCTTGTTTGTCAGCCGTGCCGACTCTAGCGAAGCATTAGGGCGTCTCGGGCGTCGCACTGCAGCTCCGGCCGTCACGTCGCGGTACTAATCATCTAAACATATATTTTTTTAGCAAAACACATCAATCAGTTCTCTCGGTGTTGTCGCATCATTCTTTTTAAACGGCGCTCAACTGAAAAATTATAGTTTATACGGGAGACAAAACACACAGTGATATATTTTTTAATCACAGAAACGACAGCGTAATTTGTAGGCGCGGCGGTGACATTGAGAGCGGGGGATATAAGAGAAGCCGGAATAGGGCGGCGGTCATCTGCGCTGCGACATGTGGTGGCGGCACTGGGACGCGGCGGCTGCGCTGGGTGCGGCGGCGCTGCTGGCGCTGGCGACGGGCGCGCGCGGCATGGACGACGAGATGGCCGAGCTGGCGCAGATGCTGCACGACAGCTGCGGCGCGGAGACGGGCGCCGACCTGGCGGTGGTGGCGCGCGTCAACGCGGGCGAGGACCTGCCCGCCGCGCCCGACCCGCGCTTCAAGTGCTACATCAAGTGCGTCATGGAGACGGCCGGCATGATGTCGGAGGGCGCGGTGGACGTGGAGGCCGTCATCGCGCTGCTGCCGCCGGAGCTCGCCGCGCGCAACGCGGCCGGCCTGCGCGCCTGCGGCACCCGCGCCGGCGCCGACGACTGCGACACCGCCTTCCTCACGCAGGTCTGCTGGCAGCAGGCCAACAAGAAGGACTACTTCCTCATCTAGACCTCCCCCTCTATACCGTCGTAAACCTCTTCATATTATTGACAGCCGAATGCGGCATGTTTTGGTTTGGGACCAGGTGGTCGCGTGTCCTTAGCGCGTGTCATTGTATCCCAGAAAAAATTATTTTATTATCATAATATTTAGATATAGTTGACGTACCTAGTTTCTGCCTACTTTTAGTTTATTTTATTAATATTTTGTAGAAATAAGTAATGAATACAGATTTATTTTAAATAAAGGTTTTACTTCTATTTGAGTAGACGATTATTTATATTTATTTGGTTATGTCTAATCAAACTTTACTGTAAAACTTTAATGTAATCTGTGGATGACACACGCCGGGCCACCTTGGAGGTGGGCCACCGGCCCGACATCGTTGAGAATAAAATTCGTAACCGACCGCCACGATTGATGGTTTGAGTAGCGAGTAGCCTGTTAGAACAAAAAGTTATACAAGGGTGCTTCCAACCAGATCGGCACCACACGGCATATTTTTTATCAGGTTTATGATTCCAAAATATTGGCTATCCAAATGGCTGAAGATTAATGAAAAAACTGTTTGTACTAAATATTACAGCTGAAGAGACGAGACCTCTACCTTTTTTTATGCAAAAAAAATAATCCTGAATCTTGCATGAAGTTACCTGGATAAGGCAATAGCACAGACTTGAGAACTCTCACAATCAGTAGAAATTATTTCGCGCATCCTGTGATAACTAGTTTTCGAGTCATGGAGATGAAATATAAAAAAATAAAACTAAACAAGTAAATTAAACAATTACAAACCCTTTCAAACAAAAAAAGAATTTTCGAAATCGGTTCAGGCGTCTTCGAGTAATCGGTGAACATACATAAAAAAAAAAAAAAAAAAAGATTCCGACGAATTGAGAACCTCCTCCTTTTTTTGAAGTCGGTTGAAAAGAAACATATAGGGTCCTTGTAAAATAACTTTCCCAAGTACTCAATTTGTAAAAAAATCCCCATACAAAATTGCCGGTTCAGCTGATCAAATTAGTATGAAGACTCCCAAAAATTTTTTTGCATACTGAGTGTAGGTTCCTTGGGAAAAGTGGTTTAGTTTTATGAGTAGAAGTGTGGTTTAATCTTTTTCAGGTATTTCTGGACCCTATACATATACAAAAGGTCTCCTACTGCTGTTTTTTTGCGTACTTGTTTTTGGCGACTAATGTGGATATCAATAGCAAAGGGAAGATGTGGGCAGTGGGGGATATACAGGACAATAAGAGATACAGAACAATATGAACAGTATGCTGACAACATTTAAGTACTCCATTCAAAATCAAACGGGTAATGTTTGAGTCAGCGGGCCTCTCGCGCTATTTACTATCATCAGGCAGTTATTTACATTGCAACTGTTGGTACTTAATGCCAGTTTGTTTTCCACCAATGCTGATAGCGATTTTGATCTAAAAATATATATTTTTAGTTGTGTTTTATAAGTAAAGATAACCAGAATAACAACCTACAACACAAATAAATGCTAAAATGTCCAGGGTTCGCTGAAGAACGGCAAAACCCAAGCACTCCAGCTACCATGTGTACAAAGTCAAGTGCACCAGATAGTAGAATCTATACACTAAAATAATAATTTATTGGTTTAGTTTTATTTTATCCCAATATGTCTAGATTTAACCATACTATTCTGTAAATGTATTCCGTTATTGATTGTTGGTGGCCCAAATAAAAATTTATTTATTTATAATTTAATCATAATCATAATAATTTTTTTTTTATAATATTCATTACACAATAGTTATTTAACTATACCAGATGATAAATATAACTTGTGGCAAATATGTGCAGAATGTGAACTGGTCGTCAGCAGGTACACCGAGGACAAGTTGTTTTTTACTATATGCTCAAGGTCAACCATTGAATTCATGTCATGTAAACAACACATTTGATTTTAAGTGGGCACGGCTACAATTTCGAAATTTGTAAACGCCTGACTAAAATTTACATTTTATTCTTAGAACACATCATATCGCACATGCAGCGTAAGTTGCACAGGTTCAGTGGACGGCATTATGTAAAGCAATTAAATATTTATGTTTTGTTTTTCATTTAAGTATTACGGGACGATTGTGTTGAATGTTTTTTTAATATACAAGCCATTTTCAATTTTCTTTATTTTACTGAAAATAGACTATACATAGGTATAACCAATGTCGGTACAACCAGGATATTTTTCGAAGTAAAAAATCATAAGGAACGAATTTAGTTAACATGACTTGTTATAATACTGAAAAAATATTTCTACTAAGTACATATTTAACGATTTAAGTTCAGTTTTTAAAACAAGTAAGATGATGATGTCGATATAGATATACCTCTATTACAGATATAAAATAACATTATAATCAGCTATGTTTTTTCTTAAAAAATTACAGAAAGACTGCAGGACCTCCTTAATGGAAAAACTAACAAAAAAATTCCAATTCACACATGTGAGTAGAATTACTACCCTGACAGCAGGATAGCCTATTATGAATCTTAAAAGAGTGAAAGAGACAGACTCTTGTCATGTAAATCTTCCTTGGTTCTGGAACAGGACCTAAATAATCAAATCATTCAATGTTTTACATTTAAGTTAAAAATCCAGACAAAATAAAAACCCAGACGGAAGGGAAAGCTGCAGTCTAGACATATTGGGATAAACTGTAACCCTTCCTGTGAGCAGTCCTTTATAAGACCCCTAAGGCAACTCTTGGTTGGGGTGCAATTAAGAAGGCTGCCTATAGGACTTTGCATTTTCTCAATTTTTTTGTGTTCTGTACATACAAAGTCATTAGTAACACGATCAATGAGCGGGTTGTCTAGTCGTTTTGCAGCGACCGACGTTAATAATAGAACTGACACTACTCAGATGAAGAGATGTTCACAAAAAAATATGCAAAGGTCAGTATGATTTTCGATACGAAGATTGCAATGAGAACAGCTGCCTGTAGTTCTAGTAGGGGTTTACATAATGCCTGTCTAAAACGGAGTGGCGCAACACAGCCATGAGCCAACAGAGGTTAGCTGGCGGCGCGCTCGGGCTCGGCGCTGGGGCTCGGCGCTCGGCTCGGGCCAGTCGGCTCACCTTGACGGAGTCCAGCGGGTACATGACGCAGTGCTCCATCACGCCCGCGATGGCGCCGGCTGTCATGTGGACGGCGAAGTTCTGGGTCGGAAGTTGCTCATAGTCCTCAAAGTTCATAATACTCACTAATACTGACACTGTTAAAGAAACAAACTAATTTGGGTCAAGAGACGGATGATTGTGTATGTTTTACCGCATATTATGTATCATTTTCACCGTAATATTTTCGTCACAAATCATCTAAAATTTAGTATATCAAAACTATCGAAATAATTACGCGACAAGCACGCGCAGACAATGTGCAAAATTCTCTCTGCCTGCTTCGACTTGACATCTCACATGACATACTGTCAGAAGTTGTCATTTTTGTACGTCACACCACAGATTATAAAGATAAATGCGTTCAAAATGTAAGCAATGACCTTTTTTTTTACTTCATCAGAACAGAACACCTCCGTTCCGTCCGTCTGAGTCTGGTCACTGGTCTGATTCAGTCCGTCAGTACCTTTTGTGAAACGACCGACATACATATTGTATCGTACCGCGTACCGCGTACTTACGTATGTATAATCTGTGTACATCAGACTTTTTTAAATCCACAAGACAAGGCAGCATGGCCATAGAAGCCTTTGAGTTTTCGTCGATAAGAAAAGTAGGAAATTACAATAACCAATGAAGTGTTCCCGTCCTCTTTACGTCCTTGACCATGCCAATGACTAACGCAGTGGTTAACTACCTGATTCAAAGGTCGTGGGTTCGATTCAAATAAGTACGTAACCTGAGTATAATATTGTTGTTAATAAGCTTCTTGTATATCATAAACCAGTTGGAAGACAATATGTTTAAAAAATAAATTAACGGAATGGTTTTAGAGCATTGTTTGGTTTTAAGTTTCGTATTTGAATCTTATTTGCACAGACTTGCACCCCGCTCCCGCCGCCCCCCGGCGGGCTCTCATCTGTGTGGTGAGTGTGGCAGATCACCGGCTTAGGCCATCATCTTCGACCCATATTTTGGCTCTGCTAATTTATTCCCGCATAAACGGGCTAGCACATGACATATCTTTAGTCATATAGTACATGACATATCTTTCTTTTATTATTTTTTGTATTTTATAGTTGTTGACTTTTGAAAAATGTACATGTTGTAACTACCTACTTGATTTTTAACTAAAAATGTTTCAATGTTTTAATTTTATATGTATCTGACATATTGAGTATTGACATATTTTTTATTTTCTTTTTGTATTTTATGGTTTTTGACATTTAAAAAGTGTACATGCTGTAACTACGTTAAAAATTGAAAAAAAAAACTGTATATAACTGAAGCAGCGGTCGCCATGTGTCTCAAGTTTCCATCGAGCGAAGGAACGGAGCCATAAACTTACTCATAGTCCCTAAAGAGCCTGTTTTTTTTTGTACTTATTGTGCATGAATCGCTCACTAAAACTATGGTAAAGAAAGAAATAAAAAAAACACCTGTATAACTAATTACATCCCACACTGTATCTCAGCCGGCTCGTCCGTCTCGGCATGGATATAGGACAGCCTATGCCCTATTGCGTTGTTCCCTATCTTTCTACATCATCGTCACTCTACCATCAGGTGAGATAACGCCAAGAACTTACCAACCGGCTCGCCGCACCGACCGACGAGGGGCCGATACCGGACGTTGCGCGGCGCTTATTAGCGGCGCTTATTCCTTGGTTTCTTGGACACCCTGCACGTTTTTATGTATCCATACAATATGAATACGTTAAAAACAACCGACTTCAATCGCAACAACTCCAATTTTGCTATGTTTTGTTGATTTTCTCAAAAACCGCTGAATCGATTTCGATAAAATTTATACGGGACCACCTGTGAAGTATACCCTTTCAAACAAAAAAAGAATTTTCGAAATCGGTTCAGGCGTCTTCGAGTAATCGGTGAACATACATAAAAAAAAAAAGATTCCGACGAATTGAGAACCTCCTCCTTTTTTTGAAGTCGGTTGAAAATGAATTATGAATAATGACATAACAGCCGGCTAAAACAGGATATCAATGAAAGACCAGAGTTTCGTTTCATAAAATGATTGCTCTATTTTTATTCATTTATAAATAACAATAGAAGGTATATATTTGGCCATACGCTAGGTAAAATATATTATTATGTGAATACTTAGCTATTATACATACATACCGATAGTTAAAATAAAAGGAGGCACGCAAAAGCCTAGTCTGTTTAGTGAGCGGGGACGCGCCGCGGGGCGGCAGTCGGGACTGTGAAGAATAAATATCTGTTAAAATGTACGCACCGCGAGGGCGCCGTCACCGCTCTCCGGCGGCGACCGCCGCAGCACTCAACACCACGCGAAGCGCACGTTCCGTCAGGTGCGCCTTGAGTACTTTGTTTTACGACTTTTGTTATACAACTTTGCAGAAATAGAACAATTATATGGAAACTGGAAATTCGTTGAATAAAAGCTTCACTTTCAGTAAACAGTCCCGCGCCGCCGCCGAGCGCGCCCCGGCGTTGCACCGCGCAGACGATCAAGTCCCTGCCCTATCGCTAACTAGGTACAGCTTCTAGCGAACATACACTTACCATTAAAATAATATTACAAACGTTTCAAGTTATAAATAACAACGAGGCGAGACGCGCCCAGAAGCGACCCGCGCGACCCCCGCGACCCCCGCGACCCCGCACCGCCGCCACGGCGCGGTCAGGCGCGGCAACAGCGCGACTTACACGAGGGAAAAAGGAGGGCTCTTTCCCTCGCATAAGGCGCCCCTTGTCTGCCTAGACCGCGCGATTTGACACGCGCGTAAAGGCACCTACCTAGACCCCTCGTCTACCGCCTCGCTTCCATACAACCCACATCAAATAAAAATACACATACGAGTACACACAATATCTACATACGCACAGCCTACGGGAGGTCGGTCGCTTCCGAGAACGTCTCGAAAGGCATAAAAGCAGACTTAAAACTACGCGGCGCAGCGTCACTGCCGCCACTGCGGTTCCACTCCAGACAAACTGACTGTCCGCGCGCACACCCATTTATCCATCTTTCTCTCTCTCTCAGAAAAGTTTCTCGTTAGAGGGAGACGAGGGACCGCACAGACGAGCATCACTAGCGTGACTCAATTTTCAATCAAACGAGGAACTTTCTGAGCGCGCCGGCGGCGCGGACAAACGTAGGTCTGCCCGAGACGGGCTGGGGCGCAGGCGGGGGGCTCGTCGTCACGGCCCGCGGTCGACGCCGCCCCGCGACTGCGGTCAACACATTTCAAAGCATCGCTTCACACCGGCGGCCCGTGGGCTCCCGCCGCAGCGATCGGAAAGCGCGTGCATAAAAATTAAAGTCAAAACGGCACGATCTCGCAAACTACACGTTCTGTTTTGCCGCGGCGCGACCGCGTCGGCTCCGGCGGGTTGCTGCCTAGAAGAGGCGCGCGCGGCGCTTGAGCTCGTTGCGGCGCCACTGCGGCAGGCGGTAGAACTCGGCGCGCGAGGTCTGCAGGATGGCCTCGAACTCCGCGTCCGCCAGGTGCCGCTGCAACACGCACACCGCACACCCTCACTTACACAAGGTGACATTGAAATCGCGGCTTTATTTTGCTCCATTTGTGTGGTTCCTCAGTGAAAGTTGTTCAGTGTCATGACAGAAGCCACAGTTAAAAGTTGGTCCACGATTTCAATTTATCCTATACAGGGTGTAACACAATTGGTGTAGGACCCGTTAACTGGGGATTCTACTCATCGTATTGAACAACTGTTGTTCTACGACAATGGCCAAATCGCAAAAAAATTTTTTGGACTCTCCATACAAAAATGACAAAACAGATGATCAATTTGTATGAAAAGTCCATTTTTTTTGTGATTTGAGCAAAGTCGTGGACCAAAAGTTGTTCAATATGATGAGTGGCATCCCCAGTTAACGGGTCCTACACCAATTTTGTTACACCCTGTATAATAAATGCGAAAGTCACTTTCACATCGCCATGGAGCGCCGGATCGACATGACTTTTGCACACAGATAGCTGACGGGTTGGAAATCGACATAGGCTACATGTTACCCTGTAAAAATATCGATTTCTCGAGGGAATTACATCGAGAACATCAAAAATAATGGAACTCGACATAGCGGATTTCAGACACAGGAGGAAAACAACATAGGATAGTTTTATCCCAAAAACTCATTTCCATGCATCACGCTCCCTCATCGATGCATCGACAGTCACTAAAGCGATATGCCGCGAGCACGAAGTGAAGTGCCCTTATTAGGAAAGTCAATATTTTTTTCGAAAGCAGCGTCTTCGCAACAGCAGGTACACTTAAGCACAAGGCAGCTCGCCTAGACACTATCATGTAACTGCATCACCGATAGTAGCAGAGGTACAGTCTGTCTACGATCTCTTGGCAGGTGGATGACATTGACAGGGCGGCGCTTTTGTCGCAAATCTGACATTTATTTCATACAAATAGTGTCATTTTTCAAGATGGCGGCGTTTTTCCCCACACGCCAAAAGACCGTAGTCAGACTGTAGGTAATCGACTATAAAGCATGATGGCGCCTGGATGGGTGCCACTGCTCGCTCTATACCTGCTGCCGCCAGCAGCGCGCTGTGTGTCGGCGGGTGCGGCGCAATCACCGGCATAAGAGGCATTCCATCGTAGCCCTCAAGGGTCGGCACGGCACTGCACGTCCAGGGTCACGCGCACAGGCGGCGGCGGTAGCTACTTCCCAGCCGGTGGGCCGCCAGCCTTTCGCCACCTAACACTATAATATGCTAAACAATGCGGCACCTCGAGGTTGAGGCGGTCGACGTCGGGCGGCAGGCGGTAGTTGGTGATGAGCAGCAGGTGGTAGGGGTACAGCTTGGCGGGCTCGTGCTGCAGCAGCGACGTGTGCATGTTGGGCAGCGAGCGGCGCACGCCCCCCGCGCCCCCCACCCCGTACACCCCGCCCCCGTACCCCGCGCCCCCATACGTCCCGCCCCCGTACGGCCCGCCCGCGCCCCCGCGCCCTCCGCTTGTCTGCAACACCGCAACACAAAATTTGTATTCGCATATCAACGTTGGGTCGTCATGCATTGTATCATTGATCACTTTTTCGACGTTACTGACAGTATTTTATAGAAGGTAAGCCCTGTCTTGGTATCGCCTCACCTAATGACAAGTAACGATGATGCCTCTGTGGCATAACGTAAACTGAATAAGGGAGTTTTAATGCACCTTGGCATTATCTCACCTGATGGTAAGTGATGACAATACCGGAAATGGCAGCGGGCTGGCCCAGATTTATCAGCTCAATGGAGTGGTGGCTGTGTTATTTCTATGCCGAAGCACATTATTGACATTAATGTTTGACTGCAAGACTTAAATAAAATTGTAGTAGCGAGCCAGGCGGCCACTAAAAATGCCTTACCATCGACCGACAGACCGACAGACAGAGAGTCCTACAAAGTTGGACCCCGCCGGGAAACGAACCCGTGATCTCCTGCTGTAAAGCGAGCGGACTTGCCACTAGGACGGGGCGTTTCAAACGCTCGTTGGTTCATGAGGTCGCATTGTTTATGTCAATGAGTGAATCATCTCCTATACTTATTGTGGAAAATTGAAAAAAATGTCTTATTTTCTATTCACTTCTAAGGAAATCGTGTATAAGTAGAAGCTCCAGTAAAAGAATATAAGCCTCACTGGGACCACTGTAGTGATTTCGCTTCCGCCTCCTAACCAGTAGTGTCGGCTTCAAATCCTGGTCAATAATACGTATGCGGTAAGGCACTCACCACGGCGCTGCGGTCGACGTCGGTGATGGAGCCGGCGGAGACTGCGGACAGAGCAGAGCGGACAATGAGCGAGAGGCAGCGCGGCGCGGCGCGGCCCGCGGGCGCCCGGCCCGGGCTGCTATCCGGCACGCTACTGTACCATACATACTGGCACTTCTTCTACCTTTATTTTACGAATTTGCTTGTTTGTTTGTTTTTTAACAGTACCCGTGCCCCTGTAGTGGGGACGATATGGGTTAACAACAACAACAGTACTTCAATCTGCATGAATAGCTCACAAACTGTTTTGTGTTCTAATTACAGCAAAGTCGTAGAACAGAAGTAGTCCAGCATGCCGAGTAGCAGCCCCAGCTGACGGGTGCCACGCCCGTTTGTTACGGCCTGTGTCAGGTAACGTTAACCGCAAATATTTGCCCACAAAGAAACGCGTGAAGGAAGACTCGGGGATAACGTCTGTTAGCGAAGCTTTTGTACCAACAACAACAGAACCATTTCGTGGTGTGAAGCGAAGTGTGATCAATGATAACGCAGAAGCTTACGTGTGTGTGTTCGTAAGCGTACTTCGCATGTCTACGTTACTCAAATATACCTACAATGGTGTCGATTCGGTGTTTACGATTAAACTTATTTGACAGGACTATAAACTTGATTTAAGCGTCCTGTCCTTGTTTTTTTTGATATAGGAAGAAAAAGACAGAACAGTTAAATTAAGTTTAATCCTGTCAAATAAGTTTAATCGTGAAACCGAATAGAAACTAAATTGTATGCCGAAGTTTTTGAACAGAGGCTCACTCATTCTACAAATATAAATAAAAAAAATTAATTAGAAAAAAGAAACACCTTGAGTTGAGATTATTGAAACAGGCCATTAAACAAATAAATTAATTAATCGATGCGAATCGAACGCTGCGATATTTAAGGCTGCAATAATATAAGGGCTAGTGAGCAAGTACTTTACCAAGACGACTAGATGTAATCTTTCCGAGTAACACGAAAGGACAGCTTCTAATGAGCGCTTTCCAGTAGTGTGACCACAAAATACACAATACAGAAGGTCCGCTCAATACGCTCACTAAAATCCTAAGCATATACATGCTTATAGACGTATACGGTCGTTGTAGGCAAGGTCACGATACTGTTGTGATACTTTTCCGCGTTGATTATGAGACACAGCGGCGTGCGGAACTCGATGCTAAGCGTGACGAGCTGAAGGCCCGACCACCAGCGGCCATACAATATAACTTCGTCGGAGGAGTGCTGACGTGCTGTGAGTGTGGCCGCACATTCTCAGCTAAAATTGGCTACGTCAGTCACGTTAGAGCACAGGAACGTCCCTCTAATAAGTGATTGCAGTCGCCGAGGCCGGAATCGGCCTGGATTGATTGATTGAATTTTCCGCGTGACCTTGCCTCGAACGACCGTATATCTATATAAGTAATTAAGTATGTTTATGCTTACGATTTTAGTGGTTTGTATTGAGCGGACTCTCTGTGTCTATTTTGTGGTATGACTTAACGACTCAATAAGATTACAAGCAAAAACAGTATGCGTAAGCCATTTAAATGGATACGGCACCACAACATACATATTATATACTTTTTCATGCGCGGTAACATGACGCGGCTTTTTTCTCTTTTGGCAGGCAGATCTTATAGTCCAGTCAACGAAGCTAGTGACCCCAACATTAATTCCTCTGTTCAAAATGACTTCCACGTAGAATAATTATTGGATAATTATATTTTCTTTAATTAAAATGTGCCCCAATATACAGAAGAATTATCGTCGGGGTCTCCAGACAAACGCACGCCTCGTTGACTGCACCGGCAGAACTCAGTTACTTCACGTCAGTGACTATGTTATCGGCCTACGCAAACAGCGCCATCTGCTACATTTTAGAGAAGCTGCAGTAGTTTAAAGAGTAAAAAGCACGCTCATCGTTTATCAGTCGGCGAGGGAGGGACATGGGACGCGGGGTCAGCGTGGCGTATACTCACTGCACAGCTCCGCGCCCGCACGCACTGACGCAAAAACGTATACAATACATACATATTGTTTATGTAAATATAATAAAGTTAAACATATGTATTTATACTGATATGTCCATAAAAATATAAAATTAAAAAACCATCCAAGGATCAGTAGAATGTATGTTCGTTTGAAAGTGTAGCGGAGTACAGGATCGGTTTTCCGAGACCCACTTCAAACCTACGAAGATATTAAGCCGTCTTCCTTATCCTTAAATATAATATAATAATATGACTGAATTATTTACGCGCTGTTGTTTATACACGGGCGGTCCTATACGTGCTACACGTAGTGCTGTACTCACTGTCGGACTTGGCGCTGCTGAAGTCGGTGGAGTGCGTCTTGTCGTTGAGCGCGCTCAGCGTGAACTCGCCCTGCAAGCGAGAGACCAAGTGATGACTCATCCGCCAAGCTGTCATTGTAAAATGTAAAATATCGTATAAAGAGAAATATATCATTATTACTATACATATACGTAGTTATGAAAAAAAATCTGTGTTTTATAATGGCATATTCTCTATCTATAAAAATCCTCATAAAAATGTAAAGCTGTCAATTACGATAAAGAGGTATATTTTAACGTTAGGAAATTATAGTTCTGACGTGACAAGTTTGTAGAGACTATTATAAAATATCTACTAGACAAACTCTTTAGCTTTATAGGATGATCTTTTCATATGGCTGTTTACAGTTAGCCATAACAGAGTTTGAAATATGTGTTTTTTACTTTTACAATTACTTAGACAATACTGTACACCTTTCAATAAAAATCTGAACTTACAAACGTCCACGTACGAATAAATTTCTGTACATACCTGAGACAGCAAAACATGACTGCAAAACTTTCCACCCACTGGTGCTGATAAACCTCGTTTGAAGCCATTCTTTATCATCCATTAACCATTAATCCATTATCCTGCCTCGGCGGCTGAGGTTGAACTGTCGTCAGCAAATTGGAATTGCATCTCCAATGTACCTAAATAAGCCGACTGCTGCGTTCACCCACAAGTGGCGGGGGGCCAAACTCGAGTAGACATCGTGAGTACCGACAGGGGCCCACTCGGCTAGAGTTCCCACGCTCGTGTGTGTGTGTGTGTGTGTGTGTGTGTGTGTGTGTGTGTGTGTGTGTGTGTGTGTGTGTGTACTCACGACGGTGCTGGAGAAGGTGTGGCTGCGGTTGGAGAGGCCGTAGCCCGGCCGCGGCGGCTGTGTGTGTGTGTGTACTCACGGCGGTGCTGGAGAAGGTGTGGCTGCGGTTGGAGAGGCCGTAGCCCGGCCGCGGCGGCTGTGTGTGTGTACTCACGGCGGTGCTGGAGAAGGTGTGGCTGCGGTTGGAGAGGCCGTAGCCCGGCCGCGGCGGCTGTGTGTGTGTGTGTGTGTACTCACGGCGGTGCTGGAGAAGGTGTGGCTGCGGTTGGAGAGGCCGTAGCCCGGCCGCGGCGGCTGTGTGTGTGTGTGTACTCACGGCGGTGCTGGAGAAGGTGTGGCTGCGGTTGGAGAGGCCGTAGCCCGGCCGCGGCGGCTGCGGCTGTGTGTGTGTGTGTGTGTGTGTGTACTCACGGCGGTGCTGGAGAAGGTGTGGCTGCGGTTGGAGAGGCCGTAGCCCGGCCGCGGCGGCTGTGTGTGTGTGTGTACTCACGGCGGTGCTGGAGAAGGTGTGGCTGCGGTTGGAGAGGCCGTAGCCCGGCCGCGGCGGCTGTGTGTGTGTGTGTACTCACGGCGGTGCTGGAGAAGGTGTGGCTGCGGTTGGAGAGGCCGTAGCCCGGCCGCGGCGGCTATGTGTGTGTGTGTGTGTACTCACGGCGGTGCTGGAGAAGGTGTGGCTGCGGTTGGAGAGGCCGTAGCCCGGCCGCGGCGGCTGTGTGTGTGTGTGTGTACTCACGGCGGTGCTGGAGAAGGTGTGGCTGCGGTTGGAGAGGCCGTAGCCCGGCCGCGGCGGCTGTGTGTGTGTGTGTGTGTACTCACGGCGGTGCTGGAGAAGGTGTGGCTGCGGTTGGAGAGGCCGTAGCCCGGCCGCGGCGGCTGTGTGTGTGTGTGTGTGTGTACTCACGGCGGTGCTGGAGAAGGTGTGGCTGCGGTTGGAGAGGCCGTAGCCCGGCCGCGGCGGCTGTGTGTGTGTGTGTGTGTACTCACGGCGGTGCTGGAGAAGGTGTGGCTGCGGTTGGAGAGGCCGTAGCCCGGCCGCGGCGGCTGTGTGTGTGTGTGTGAGTGTACTCACGGCGGTGCTGGAGAAGGTGTGGCTGCGGTTGGAGAGGCCGTAGCCCGGCCGCGGCGGCTGTGTGTGTGTGTGTGTGTACTCACGGCGGTGCTGGAGAAGGTGTGGCTGCGGTTGGAGAGGCCGTAGCCCGGCCGCGGCGGCTGTGTGTGTGTGTGTGTGTACTCACGGCGGTGCTGGAGAAGGTGTGGCTGCGGTTGGAGAGGCCGTAGCCCGGCCGCGGCGGCTGTGTGTGTGTGTGTGTGTACTCACGGCGGTGCTGGAGAAGGTGTGGCTGCGGTTGGAGAGGCCGTAGCCCGGCCGCGGCGGCTGTGTGTGTGTGTGTGTGTACTCACGGCGGTGCTGGAGAAGGTGTGGCTGCGGTTGGAGAGGCCGTAGCCCGGCCGCGGCGGCTGGCGCAGTGACGACACCACTGCAACACGCCGCCACCGCGTCACTCGCGCGCTCCCCCTCCCCACCCTCCGCCCGAATGACGCTCAATATCAGCGCTTTACAGTGGAAACCTCGCATACGCGGAAAGCGAGGGGGAATAGGGGTTTCAGATGCTTCTACAATTCATTTCAAATTTTTGCCTCAAATTCATTTAAGGCTACAAATGGAGTTATTAAAAATTAGCAAATTAGCGTTCCCGAGATTTTCACTGTAAGACGACGATATACGGGGGCGGCAGGCGGGGCGAGGGGGGGTCAGTCACCTGCACTAGGGGGGGTGGGGGTGACGTACGTTGTGGCGCGCCCCGGCGGAGGAGCCGCGGCCGGGCAGCGCCGCCGCCGCCGGCAGCCCCGCGGGCAGCCCCGCCGGCAGCGTGCTCGCGCGCGCCGCCGCTACGCAACATGCTCTAATCACTACTCGCCACTCCACACGCGACACGCGACACGCGACACATGCGAGCGCCGGCCCCCGCAGGAACCGACATCCGCTTCACTGTTCGACAAATCAGCCAGTTTGCCGTGCTACTTGAACTATTGTAGAATAGTACCTCATTTCGAAACTGTGAAGCGAACATATCGGTTCCTAGTGGAGCGAGCGTTAAAAAACATCACAACATTTATCGTATCATCTTAAAAGCGCCCTGTAGGTACCTACATAAAAAAATATATCTTTGTTTTGCTAATACTGTCTTCAGAATTTTTATTTCCTCGTTTTGTTGAAAATAGACCATAATATAACCGATGCCAGATGTCGGCATCACAAATATTTTTTTGAAACGAGCTTTATCACATGAAACGAAATGAGTAAATTATTTTCAACAAAAAGATGTCAAAAATTATTTCTACTGGCTATTTACAAAATTACTCCACAATCGACCGACTAGTTTCTGATAACAACAACGCTACTATTAAAAAACTACATACAGGACGCTCTTAAAGTTTGATTGCAACCATCGATATAGGAGAATGTACCACCAGCCTGGTCTTCTATGTACGTAGACATGATGTAGTGGATATATCCACAATATCGAAATCAATATGAGCTACTTGAAACATTATTCCTATGCAGCGATTTAAGTATTAATATTTTTCAAAAGATGGCTGTAATGTAAACCTTGTATACATAATAACCTGGTATACATTACATTGGCCCTTACATTACATTGGCTACCTTGGCCCAAGCACACGCCCGCTCCGCGCCCGCTTCACTCCCAGAAGGCGACCGACATGCTAATGACATAATCAGTTTTTTATACTCGAACATATCGATGATTGCAACGTATCTTGAAAAACAATGAAATCTCAAGCAATGAAATCAATATAATAAAGTATAACACAAGGTATTAACAAATTAGCTGGTACTATTTAAACTGGGGCTTATACTAGTGCAGTGTTTTTCAACCTTTAATACACGACCCCTTTACAAGTTAAAAGATTCTTGCGACCCCCCCCCCCCCCCCTAGGGCCATAAACATACAAAATGTAAGTGATTCGAAAGACTACGTTTATAATTTTCTCCAATTACAAAATGATTTACTTATAAACGTCTCCAAAATAGAACCATGTTATTACACCTATAACCGCTTACTTTTTATTTTCCCGCGACCCTTTTAGAAAGGCTTTGCGACCCCCCAGGGGGTCGCGACCCACAGGTTGAAAAACACTGTACTAGTGAAACTGAACAACTTTTGCAAAGGAACCCGTAGCCAAGTCGCGGATGTTTTTCTAACAAGTCGGTCACCTGATCGGCCCACTTAGTATGCGACGTCAAAATATTTCTTTGCGAATTCACTATGGGTTCCTTTGGGAAAGCCGCTCAGTTTCATGAGTAGAAGCCCCGGTTTAAATAGTAACAACTAATTTATTAACACCTTATATAATAAAATAACAATACAACAAAAAAAATTGGTTTCGGTCAGTGGCAAACAGTCCATCAGCAGCATGTTTTCCCTCCAAACAGATCACCTTGATTTTAATATAGAATTGGATACCTATAACTTTTTACTTCATGCCATTGTTTACTGTGAGCCTCCAGGAGTTTACTCTTGCATGTGTAATAAAGCGATGTATCGATTGTAATACAATGAAGGTGACCTGTTGGAGGAAAAAACACTGTGTGCGGTGACACTTTCGAGTCACTGGCGTTGGATTCAGATAACAATGAGCTGTTCGTTCGGCTCGGCGGACTGACGCGAGCAGACGGCTGCGACGCGACGCGACGCGACAAATGATGATCAATATAAGGGGCCATCCATTCATTACTCAGTTTGGTGATTATCTCTTAAATTTATTGTAAATGTAGGTATCTATATAAAGTTATCGTTTTTTGCGAATCAACTATGGGTTCCTTAGGAATAGTTCTTGAGTTTCATGAATAGAGTTTTAAAACTTTATACATATGACATCACGAAGTTTTTGACCTGTCCCCTCCACCATTGACACACGCTGTCACACTTTGTGGACCACTTCGCTCCCCCTTAGGACGTAATTTATGGATGTGCCCTTAATATTATAACCATCACCGTTATAAAACATAATACTTTACTGTTTGTCGCATAACAAACAAATAAAATTGAAAAGCACTTGAAATATTATGTACAACTGTACATTGTTGACACACTGCTAAAAGGTGCATTAAACAAATCAATGACAAAATCTATTACATTTCGAAGTACAGAAAATTTTGAAAAAATATTAAAAAATAATGTGATTAATTTTGAATTTGAAGCACAAAACGAAGCGGCCAGCCAATAAAAATGCCAAACAAATAACATCACATGAAGCGCGGTCCAATCACACTCACGACGCTGACTGCGCGTCGACTGGTTCCCATCTTTAGACCGGCTTTAGTTTATACTAGTTTTTCATTTACAAGAAGCGATGCGGATGCAGAATTCCGTCACTGTACTGATGTCCGCCACACGGAGTCCACTCGCCAGGGCGAAAGCGCCGAGCCCGCGTCCGCGAGCATGCTCCGATGCTTGCAGAGGCAGTCGGTCCTCTCGCTCTAGTCGATAAAGCCCTCTGTGCGGCAGAAAGGGATAGAGCGACGTATGCTATTGTGTGGAATGCGAAAAAAAAACTATAGTCCTTATTTTTAAGGCGCAAACTTTTGATCTTGTAACAGAAAGCGCGTGAAGATGAAAGCCAGTCGACGAACGAGCGATGCGCGGCGGCGGCGGCGGCGGCGTCGGCGGCTCTTTCGCGAAGTTAAAACGCGTCACGGTCGCCAATAGTGCAGGTAACTTCGACATTATTTTAACACACTGAGAAATTTGAAGTCAATAATTAAAATGGGGTCAAAATGAATGTAACGCTATAGCTGCACGACCGTTAACTGTTGTCTCTGGAGCAAGTGGTTCATTACTATAAGGAGAAGCCTCAGTCAGCGGGTCCTACACTTATTTAGTCACACCTATATGTATATATTACTTTTGTTCACTGTGTTTCCTTCTAGAACTCACAAGAGTTAAACAGTTCTACATTTAAGGTGCGACATCCACCAAGTCCAAGCTTTTTTATAAGTACTGGTTTTCAATTCAAAGAGAATATAAATTAAACTGACTTCGCTGTCAGTGGATATCGTACCTTATACGTAGATGATAGCCTTTGACATAATGGACAAAGAAAAGTTTTAAATAATTGTTTACGAAATCGACTTATTGTATACGTAATAAGAGTATCTATCGTAGCGTTGATTAAACCTTTTAATTAATTCAATTAAAAGTAACTGGATTGTATAGGGCCACAGACTCAGATAACCTGTAACTCAGCAATACTCGAAATTTATAATACATATTCTTGTATTTCTTTAATTTTGAAAAACACAAATACCAACTTCAACATCTAGGCTCCTCGCTTTGCACTGAACGTAAATGTAAAGGGAACATTAAACGTAAAGGCTTTTCTACACAGTGGGCCATCAAGAGACAGAACTGTAGGTTAGACAAGGACGTACTTACATCGTCACTCTACTATCAAACAGTTTTGTGTATCTAGCTGGCCTACGATGGCCCACTGTGTCGTCTTTATCCGTCTCGCCAGCAGCGATGGCCGCGTGTGGCGGGCGGCAGGCACCGGGCAGGCACCGGGCAGGCACTCACCATTGTACGAGGGCTGCGAGTGCGCGGCGAGCGAATGGTAGTGGTGCGGGGGGTGCGCGTAGTGCGCGTAGTGCGCGGCGGGGGGCGAGGTGCGCGAGGGCGACGCGCCCACCGGCGACGGGTAGCGCAGCCGCGCGCCCGCCTCGCGCGCCGCCGACGGCGTGCTGGGGGGGGACAGCGACACGCACATGTATTATACCAAGAAGGCTGTTAGATGAAGGTAGTGGCAGCTAGGTAGACCATCTTGACGCTGCACGCAAGCACGCACGCACTCACGCACGCACTCACGCACGCACACACACGCACAGCCATCGTCACACTGCCACCCACACGCGGCGACGACTGCCCCGCGAGGACAATAATTTGATTGATATCGGCTAGTTTAGTTTGCTCGATAGATGCTGATATGAGCCACTGCTAAACGTAGCCCTCCTAGACTGACACTAAGCATGAGCTGATTATAAACTGCACATATCCAGCTTCCTGCAGGCCAGACCGCGTCATCAATCCGACATGTCGTCGGGACATTAGGGTACTTAATTTTATTCAATACAAATTAATAACATTCCTACTAGAAAACTTACTTTTCATATTTAAATCCTTTTCCAATTTTGTTTTTATCCAAATAATATAAATTTTACGCATATCTTAGTTAAATAAGCCTATTAGGAAGCAAAGCACCTCGTGGAAACCTTTGATTGTGCCGACGGTCTCGAGTCGGCGGGCGGCGCGGCCGGCACGCGACGCCGCGCTATCAAGGCAACCAGCTCCCAAATCAAAAGGATCTCATCAATCTTATCGATTTCACATCATCATTGTCGCGTTTCACAAAAGAAATGAGAAGATCAGGATACCAACAAGTTAACACGGACACTCGAGTATTTCAATATTACCACGCAGGGCCCGGGGACGCCTTGCATACATCCACGAGTACAACGCACTGCACTCACCGACTTGCATTTCTGGGATCTAGGTTCTGCTTCTTCCACTGCCGCAGCTTCTCCCTCTCCTTCACTTCTTTCAGGAACACCTGCCGAACGCACACAAACTATTCAGTTAGAAGGCTACTTGAACTGCACTCACTCTGTCGAGAAGTGGGTCCTGGGCCTCAGACCAGGAGCACAATACAGCGAAAGAATTTAAAATAAATAGGTAATAGATTTTGCAGTAGAGAGATTATTGCTAGATTGGTTTCTTGACAGTTTCTTGACGTTTCTTCTTTCTCCGCAAACCCTTCGCGATACCAAAATTGGGTATACGATTTCCAAGTATTCCTACGTATTAAAAGGTCTTCGAGAAGTGTACAATACTTACTTCGAATAAACATATTTTGATTTGACTCGATTTGCGGCAAACCATTGGATGCGGGCAGCGCAAGACCGGACGGTGTGAAAATCCTTGGGTGAGCCCCTTATCCAGCGGTGGACGTCTTTTGGCTGACGATGATGAGTGCCACACTGTGCACTGTGGCGCCGCGAGAGGCTAGTGATAACCCGTGCTGACCTGCGCGATGCCGGAGTCGATCTTGGCGAGCTCCTGCTGCTCCCGCCGCAGCCGCGGGTCGGCGTCGCCGTTGGCGGGCGCGTCCTCGTCGCTGTCCACGCCGCGGTACGTGTCCGACCAGCGCCGCCGCCGCTCTGCAACGCGCAACACGCACCGTGATGATGATGATGACGATGATGAAACACGCCAAAGACCCGCACTGTCCCCACGTATCCAACCCGTGTCGCCGCTACTGAGGGCGCTTGTACAGGCGAGGCACAAAAGGTCTCAGCGGGTGATTGCGTTCGAGGATGAAACGAGATACCTCCAGTGAGACGTTCCTTTATTCAGGCAAGACTTAGCAGTAATATATCACTAATATGTATTTTGTTTTGTGCAATAAAGTATATTTAATTTGATTAAAAGCAATTACACAAGTCTATGAACACTATATAATGCACAAATTGAAACTATCAATACCAAGTTGTATTTGTAATAGTACCATCTGGCATCGGCATACAAATAAATAGCCTTAACACGCTACGCTCGCCAACCACCCGCAGTGTTCCCACGTACCCATGACCCCGCTACTGCGGGCGCGGCTCTCTTCCCTTATCTCGGAAAGGTTAGGCAACACTCCACACGCGAATGGAGATCGATGGACATCAAACTAGCTATCAATCTCCCTGTTAAAATTAGTCCTCAAGCAGCTTACGAGGGCTACCTCATGGCTTAACGACTGCTATGCCAGACGGCGATGATGGCATCTTAACGAGTCTTGCAAAATAGGGAAACGGTCGCAACGAACGGTGGCATCACAATGTGGACGAGGGAAGATGGATCTGCGACCACGTTACAGTGAATGTTATGTTTTAACCGGTCAGCAGCAGTTGCCGCGCCGTAAATGGTGGTACTGTTACAACCCATATCGCCACCACTGGGGCACGGGTCTCTTCTACGGAGTAGATTAGGTCATACTCCACTCACGGGGGCCAAGTTCGGATTCGTCGAAGTTGTGGGGTACATGGCCAATCCCAGTGTCATGTTTTTAAGCCGTCATAAGGACCCTGACACGGCTTAACGACTGCCATCTAGTTATAGCAGCCAGCAACAACGGCTTCAGTACTTTGCGAAGCATGGCATAAATTCCACTAGCAGTGAAACCCATCCAGGTAGTGACCGTGTCTGCGGTGAGGTGTGTGTGTGTGTGAGTGTGTGTGTGTGTGTGTGTGTGTGTGGCGGGGCACGCACCGGGGTCGGTGTAGGGGTAGGGCGGCGCGGGGAAGTCGTCGCGCTCGATCTTGGGCAGCGTGCCGGGCGGCGGCTTGTACGCGGCCGGGTAGTGCGACAGCTCGATCGGCTCCTGCAAGTATTGTTCACTAATATCTTAGTTGCACTGCTTGCCTTCAATTCAAAATACGTGAAATTCCTTCATTGTTCACCTGTTCAAAGCAATGTTGAAAGTAAAAAGACACAAATATACATTACGGCACTACTGCAAAATCTATTTGACTCAAACTAGCTTTCTGTCCGCAACTTCGTTTGCGTGAACTTTGGAATTGGGTCCAGAACATGAAGAAAGTGAAGACAGCGCCATCTGGCGGTGTAGTAAAAAAACTGTTTTTAGCCATTATTCCGGAAATTGTCGAATATTTCGGGATAATAAGTACCACATGTGTGAATCCAGTGTTCAATCTACCTACCTATCAAATTTCATGCAAATCCATCAAGTAGTTTCAGCGTTAAAACGGAACAAACATTAGTGAGATATGTGTTCATGTAGCCGCTACTGTGTTAGTGTGTGTGTGTGTGTGTGCGTGTGCGCGTGGCGGGGTCACTCACGTCGTTGTTGAGCGGCGCGGGGTCGGCGGGGCGCGGCGTCTCCGCGCGCATGGAGTCCAGCAGCGCGCGCATGGCGCCGCGCGACGACGCCTTGCTGCCGGGCCGCGACGCGGGCGCCGACGCGGGCGCTGCGGGCAGGGCGGGGCGGGGTGTCAGCAGTGTGCCACTAGTGTGTGGCGCGGGGGCAGAGTGGACACTCACCCGGCGGGCGGTGGAAGTGCGGGGAGCGCGGCGGCTGCGGCTGCAGCGGGCGGCGCAGGTAGCCGTCGTGCGGCAGGTAGCTGCAGGCGGTGATGCGCGCGGGGGACACGGCGCCCGCGTCGCGGTACTCGCGCAGCACCAGCCCCGGCGACACGGCGCGGTACCCGTACTGCCCGCCGCAACACGCAACACACAACACACGCTCAGTCTTATACCTTACATCGTGCACCTCGCTACGTGTCGTCGTTAACCCTCTGAGCGCCACAGTCGGCTAGGGCCGACCACAGATTTCCGTGCCACTGGCGCCAGGATGAGATTTTCATATTTTTTTGGCGGCTGGAGCCGATGTTAGCGGTGAGGCGAGATTTGTCAGAGACTAGCGTGGCGGTCAGTGGATTAACAACGCCACTCGAGATTAGCACGTCGCGAGGCTTGCATGTGTGCGTGCCCGGTACGCACGCTCCGTTCGCACGAACACTCGTCGAAACCCCAAAGTGTTTCGACCACAAAAGAAGGATTTAATTATTCCTCTGTGGTTTCGACTTTTTCACCTCTTTAGTTATAGTACTGTGCGTGTGAACGCAGCGTCCCTACTGCTGCGCACACAACTAAGCCACGCGACCTACCATTGTATGAAAATTACATCGTCATCAGCCAAAGACGTCAACTGCTGAACAAGGGCCTCCCCCAGAAACGATAAAAAAAAACTTTTTTATGTTTCAGATGACATCACAATAATTGCCAAATTCCATATTTGGTTTACGCGCATAGCACCCGTCTTTACAGACTTCCTCATCGTCACCACCGCAGCCGACAGACGTCCACTGCCGACTATCAGTTGCGCGGGCATCGCCACATAAACTTGCTCATCTCTATTTACAGACGCGTCAAAGTGACATTTGTTTGAACTGCTAGCGCCCTATATTACTTTTGGGAAATCTAGCTTTGATATAAAATAAAATAAGACTGTAAAATTGTCATAAGTACTGGTTTTTTAATTAAGGACTTAGATATGCGTTACAATAGGTCTGATAAGTCGATCAAGGCGAGAAGAGAAGAGAGCTTAGAAAGAAATACATGGCCTTATATATCAATTTGGAAGAATGAACATAACAAAAATGAGTGAACTAAATAATGTTGTACGTTAAGAATAAGCTTAAAAATAAGATAGAGCGCGCCACTATAGCCGCGCGCTTATGTCACGAACACATTTGTTACATGTAATTTGTAATAAGCTGCTAACTTTGGCAGTCAGTCAACACACTACCGTTGTGTATACTACACTACACTACGTCACAATCTAAGTACACGTTATATCACAACAACTAAACACAACCATTCCACTACAACAGCTAAATACAAAGGCAACAGACCAACGATCCTCTCGTTAACAAACTGCAGTGTGTTAACAAACAGCGCGGAGGTGACTCAGTGCAGTTTTTACAACACTGTATTTACAAAGTTCTCAAATCATTATTGATTCATGGTCATCATTTATTTTATAATTTTTTGGCTCTTTTAGTGCAAGACAATGGCCCCCCTTAAAATCTCAAGTAACTGGAAAGTAATAAAAACCAACATGAACAATCGCGTAACTGCACTGAATCACCATAAACGAAGCCGTCGAAGGAAAACTCAAATCAACTACGAGCACATGTGACAGCAAAGACAATGCCCGCTTTAAGCACTGCCGGTACAAACCGGACTAAGCTGGTATTACATTTTTTTACAACTTTCAATTTTACTGAAGGGTGGCAATCAGGCATTGACGTAATTTCCGGCATCAGATTTTTAACGGGTTTTTTGACGGCGCTTCGATGAATCCTACTACCCTGTTCGCTGATTTAAGACCGGGAATAAAATAGTCAGAAATACATATATTACGAACGTTTACGCGGACGCGTATACCTCTGTCTCTTTTGCACATTCAGCGGACAAAATTTGCGATCGCGTCGATAAGAAAAGGAACTAAAAGTAAAAGTAAATAAAGAAAAAGAGTGTGTGCACCTTCCGCGTGAGGCTGCTGTAGGGGCTGCAGTAGGAGCCGGCGGCGCTGGGCGTGCGCGAGCGCAGCGAGAACTACAACAAGGCGGCGTCAGGCTGCGCACTGCGCGCTGCGCACCGCGCACTGCGCCGCGACACCACGCCACGCGACACGACACATTTTCGGTCAATTTTACATCAATAAGCGACCCGTATCATTTCCCTGATGTATTGTAGTTATGCTTAAATACAGCCAATTTCGGAATAACTTAGGAATTTAGAAAAATGTTTATGTGCATTATAAATGACACTAAAGATCAATCGTAATGACGCTAGTTCAAGACTCAATGTCACGACAGGTGTCGTGTCGTGTCGGTCGCGGTCGTGTCGCGCGCGCAGTCGGCGAACTCACAAACAATAAAGAAAAGTACAGTGTGCAACTGAAAAATAAAATCAAAGTGAAAATGATTTATCAAAAATATAACAACGGGTGAATTTTAAGAAGTTAGTTTTTAATGATTAATTTTTAAACCGAACTCGTGAACATTTCCAAAAATGTCGCTGACTACTAATAGCTTTTCATCCGTCGATATATTTGAGAGCAATGACATGTACCTTTGAAAAATGTACGTTAAATTAATAAAAACAGATAATCAGGAAAACAGAATACAGCATTGCTCTCAATTCTGTTTACAAAAATAAGGCAGCATCGCACCGTTACAGAGAAATTTTATTCGTTTCGCTCAACAACTTTGTACGGAGTGTCGAATTTTTTTAAATTGTATTGCCTCCGAGGGTCACCCGGTGGTTGGACAGAGATACCGCTATTCACGAGTCGAAGACACAGTTAACAAGAACGAAACGAATAAAATATCGCACTGTGCAAGCCAGTTTCTTTCTACTTTAAATCTGCTTACATAAATATGAACAGTACTGCAACAAACGTGCTTTCCTCGAGTATATACAGTGAGCCACAACATTGCGGAATCTACAGTCACATAGGAATGAGACGTGCAAACTACATTTTTACAGATTGATTGGTGTACGTTGAAGAATTCAACAACTTAATTGATTACTTTTTGGTTCTTATTAAAGACAATTTGTACCATTTACGTTGTCGAGTATAACTTGTGCGGTGTGCAGCGCGTGTGCAGTGAAGAGTGCGAGTATTTTTAATGTAATAAATCCAGTGTCAAGTATGTGTGCGTGTGCGTGTGCGTGTGCGCGTGCGTGTGTACCTGCAGGTCGGAGGAGGCGCGGTGGTCGAGCGTGTCCCCCGCGTCGGGGTCCGCGTCCCCGGGCGCGGGGCCGCAGCGCGGGTGCCAGATGGCGGCGCCCTGCAGGAACATCTCCTCGCCGTCGCCGAAGGGGTCGCCGCACTTGGAGCAGCGCGCGCACGTGGGGTGGAAGTGGTGGTTGTCGCCCGCCTGCAAGCAACGCGGCGTACAGGCACACTGGCGCACTGGCGCACTGGCGCGGGCAGCCACCGGCACCGGGGCTGCAACCGTACCTGCAACACCTTGCCGGCGATGTAGCGGCGGCAGTGGGCGCAGCGCACCCCGAAGCGGCGCTGGTAGTCGCGCTCGCAGTAGGGCACGCCGTCGCGGCCCATGTACTCGCCCTGCAGCACGCCGCCGCACTCGCCGCACGCGAAGCACCACGTGTGCCACTGCCTGCCGCACGCAACGCACAACATACACATGACGTCTTTTTTATTCGCACTTCGATATTCATTTCGCTCCACCTTCGTAACTACGTAGGAAATGTCATTCATTCGAGCGAGAGTCCCGATCTAATGCGGGTACAGGTGCAGTGGAAACGATCAAGTACATTCATTCAACCTTATTTAAGTAATTATATCGATTAGATTTTTTAATAATGACTACTATAACAAACAAATCGCTCGACTTAAAAACTCCTCCTTTTTCAGTTCTTTTTCCCCTTGCAGCGAGTCAGAACCCACCCCGACGACACGCTACTCTGCACTCACCTATCTAACGCCACCAGCGCCTGCCCTTCGGACAGCTCCTGGCCGCATCCCGCGCACTCTGAAACAATTGCCGACAGTCCATCAAAGCCCCTGCAATTGCCACAAAACAGTTAACTTGGCAGCTCTAAATACCCGAGCGTCCCGCATTTAAACAACTTTGTGACAAAACAGGCCGCTTTGTGCTGCAATCAACGCACTCCAAAGCGGCTCACTGCGCTGCGCCCGCCGCCGAGCGCGGTCAATGGGCTTTACTATCTCATATCGCTGCATTCATAAAAGTGGCAGTGAATAAGGCAACACATGACTCATTGAGATTCAAAGCTTTTGTAAAGGATAACTGTTCTCAAAACGATCAATCCCATCTACCGCGCTTTGTTGTGTGCGTACAGTTAATAATTACAGTTTATATTATACGAGGAGTAATCACACTAAAATAGATTTTTCGGTTTTAGAGGTTTTTTGTTCAAAACCAGTTTCTAGTAATAAGTAGTTGACAGTTCAAAATTAGCACCGTGGCATAGATCACTGCCAGATATTAGAAGATAAACATAAATCTCGTGAAGTAGGAGAAATATTACATTCTCGTGTCACGCATGCCAAAGAAAATTCGCGCTCGATACAACTTTCATTAGGATCTTACACTCGCCTCGCTTTAAGGACACATACTTGAGGTCAATATCTATAAGACTGTTTTAGCGCGTACCATTCTCATTGTGCGGTCGGTCGCTGCGGTCGCTGGCGTCGCTGTTGACGTGGTTGGTGGCGTGGCCGTTACTCGGGTGCTTGTTGTTCAGCTGGCTGTTGGACTGCGAGGTGAGGTGCGTGGCGCGCGCGGGCCGCGGCGGCGACCCGGCCGAGGTGGGCGACGTGGGCGAGGTGGGCGAGGCGGGCGACCCGGGCGAGGCCCGCGCCGTGTGCCGCGTGGGTCCCCCCGCTACACACGCACTGCACACCACCTCTGCACCCGTATACGTCACCTTCTCGCCTGACGGAAACGCCCGTCTATAACAAACCGAAACGTCTTATAGTGTTTGACATCAAAACTTCATCATAATTGGACTGCTCGTGTGACATCATCAGTGTCCACTGCTACAAAAAGGCCTCCCCCAAGGATTTCCACGACGAATGGTTTTACGTTGCCGCATGCATCGGCTTCCGACTACCTTCACAAAGTCGACATATGACATCACACACAAGTCTATGCTCTATACCGTATAGTTTAATATAGTACAGCTCTCGTATCAAAGAAAGGGAATCTACAAAATTAAGGACTTTCATCTTGCATCAGGACCGCAGCCCTAGAAGTCGATTTGTCTCGGGAAAGCTGATGCGACAGTTTTACCAAAGCTTCGAGAAATCTGTGGTTGAAGCCGTCAGCACCTCCAGAATTGTAAGAGAAGAAACTTATGTTCTGTGTGGTGTGTAAGTGTGGGCGTGGTGGTGTGGTGGTGTGACTCACCGACACCGCGCGCAGGTGAAGCACTTCTGGTGGTAGGTGTTGCCGAGCGCGGAGACCACCTCGCCCTCCACGTACTGGCCGCACGCCGCGCACCGCGTGCCGAACGCGCGCTGGTAGTCCTGCAACACGGTGATACGGTGACTCCACACTTCTTCTTTGTTATCGTGAGGCACAATTTAACCCAACTCCACAGTGGAAGCATTAGAGTTACAGATCTTGTAACTGAGAACGCCGTCAGTCATTTCTGCTTAAAAGGGGCCACAATCTGTGTTAAGTTGTCATGTAAACATCTCTAATTAATCCACCAGAAACATTCGAAAAGCATTAGAGTTACAGATCTTGCAACTGAGTACGCTGTCAGTCATTACAATAAAATAAATAAATAAATATCCGGGATTCCCTGTGTTATGGGAATCAGAGACTGATATACATAATGTTTAAATACATAGATATATAGATATAATACACCCAGACACAGAGCAAACAATTTTGCTCATCACAGAAAGGTTTGCCCTGAGTGGGGATCAAACCCACGACTCTCGATTTTTGGTCAGGAGCGCCACCGAGTCTGTCATTTTTGCTACATAAAATGGGCAACAATCTATCTTAACTTGTCATGTAAACTTTTCTAATTCATCCAAATGAAAGGAGTTTCTGAGAAATTAGAGTTTGTGGAACCTTCAGTCGTCTTCAGAAGCCGTGTAGGCGAGCTGGCGAGTCTCGGATGCGGCCAGCAGCTAATATCTCTCCGCACACTCGTAGTAGCGAGGCGGCTGTGACAATCGAGGCTGCGCTGTGGTAGTGGTAACAAATGAGGAGACGCCGGAGGAAGCTCACCTGCGGGCAGTAGTAGTGGCCGTCCTTGCAGAAGAAGCCGCCGCGCGCGAGCGACGCGGCGCAGGTGCGGCACACGAAGCACGCCGTGTGGAAGTACTTGTCGGACACGCGCAGCACCTCGCCGCTGCACTTGCCGCCGCACGCGCCGCACACCACCTTCCCTGCGCACACGCACACACACGCACCGTTATACATACTGCTACTGTACAGTGCAAGGCGGGAGGTTGCCAACGCCAATACAAACCCTTTGGGTTTGAAGGTGTTGTTATGTATTTTATTTTGTTATGGTTTTGGTATTGGAAATAAATAAAAAATAAAATGTGACTGCTGCAGTCAGCACGACGAGCCTACCCTTGGGGGCTCACAGAGAATAAAGACGAGCTGGCAGCACTTGCCAGTACCAGAGTGCATTCTAGAGCTCATAAATACTGAACTTTGGACCGAACACTACCGGAGGTAGAAAACTCCGTAACACTGGTCGACTACAGGCGGTAACGCGACGAACTACTCTCGCCACCAAGAATCCGCGTGTAATCGGTCCGTCACTGTACGAGCGACTACCCGCAGTCATCAAAGATGAGGAATGTGACGAAACGTTTGGTCGCCAACTACGAAATCTTTTGTTGGAAAATGAATTCTACTCGGTAGATGAATATATTAACAAAAAGTTTTAAATTATGATTATTTTACAATTTGTAAATCAAATGTGATTTGACATGTAATTATTAATTTAGTCTTTTATGTTTGTATAATGACATATTATTCGATATTTTTATTGACATTGTTTTATTTTATTTTAAATTTGACATTTATTGACATTGTATTTCTTTTCATGTTTGACACTATTACTTTATTTTATTTTGACGATCATATTATCCTCTGACATCTTTTTAAATAAGTATATTTTGTAAGTTGACATTGATAATATGAAATAAATGAATCTAATCTAATCTAATCTTTGTCTTCAACCAAATTTTAAGTGCACTCAGTAACGGCAGACCGCCGTACTGGTTAATTTTATTTTAGTGCATTTTCAGTGTTCGATCAGAAGCCGTTTTGACAAATTATCTTCACTTTTTATTAATTTTCAACCGACTTCAAAAAAAGGAGGAGGTTCTCAATTCGTCGGAATCTTTTTTTTTTTTTTATGTATGTTCACCGATTACTCGAAGACGCCTGAACCGATTTCAAAAATTCTTTTTTTGTTTGAAAGGGTATACTTCACAGGTGGTCCTATATTTTTTTTATTTTTTTATTATGTGATTAGGAAGGCAAACGAGCAAGTGGGTAACCAACCAACCTGATGGTAAGTGATCACCACTGCCCATAGACACCTGCAACCCCGGAGGGGATTGCAGATGCGTTGCCAACCTAGAGGGCTAAGATGAAATGCCTCTTGTGCCTGTAATTTCCTCGGCTGTCTTACTCTCCACACCGGAACACAACAGTGCAAGCACTGCTGCTTAGCGGCAGGATTAGCGAGTAAGATGGTGGTAGCGATCCGGACGGACCTCGCACAAGGTCCTACCACCCGCGAATATAAATTTTATCGAAATCGATTCAGCGGTTTTTGAGAAAATCAACAAAAACATAGCAAAATTGGAGTTGTTGCGATTGAAGTCGGTTGTTTTTAACGTATTCAGCGTGGTCATAAGTTATCCCGGTGGAATATTCGCAAAAAAATAATTTCATTTTATTGTAATTTCATTAAGGCAGCAGTGTTAAAGATCGCGCATTATTATATCAATTGTCGCTGCCCTAATATAAATCACGGCCCCGTTACAGTAAGACTAGGCATCACCGGAGTCCCAGAGACGAGACGCCTCGATATTGGGTTAATAGGAGCACGCGGCAATAAATTATAATTAACCGTGGGTCAAGTGGCCGCCGCCGCCGCCGCCGCCGCCGCCGCCGCCGCCGCCGCCGCCGCCGTGTCCTGTCCCGCGGCGCAGGATCGCACTGACAAACAACAGCTGACGTCGTGGAAACTTCACTACTACGGCATCACGCACGCATAAAAAACTTCAACAAACTAACGAAGCTACGGAAGATAGGTAGCAATTATAACAATATATCTACGATTTTGATCAGAGAACAATACATTGCACCTTAACTCGTGTCGGACTGCAGTCTGTCTTCCCGGCGTTGCATGTTTGGCTGTAATCTTACCTAATGTTTAGTGCCAGTTAAATAAACACTGTTAAGTGAGTCAGTACAATTACGCTGATTACTGAAATTACAGAAACGAAATAATTTGTGTTTAAAGTGTACATTCACGTCAGAGAGCTAGCAGAGAGCACAATAATATTGACATTCCGAACGTGCAGTTTTCATAACAGCCCCGGCCGCGGCCGGCGAGGCGAACTTCCCTGATAGCGATCTGAGATGCGAATCGCGTAGAGCCGGAGAGCCAGGCCACAGCCGGCCCTTGTGCGCTGTGCGCGGCTGATGCGCGGCTGCGCGCACGCGTTCAGTAAGTCAATTAAACATATTAGCAGCAGACACGCCGCCGCAGTAAAGATGAAATGCAGTTGGTCTCTCATTAAGCTCTTAAGTACTATGTATTACGAGTACATTAATAGAACTTATATAGGAGCTCATTCTGATAACATAACCAGTCTTAACACAGACGAGCATCCCATCAGAATACAGAATCGAAGTAAATGGTGATCGAATTGCGATTATTAGACTTCTCCATAACTTACCAATTCGAAATAATTATCGTACTGTCAAAACAAGGATTTCTTTGAGTAACCATGCTATGCTCTAGACTTCAAGAGGGTACAATACCATGAGTAGCGCTGCACATAGCAAGTGAGCCGCGCGCCACTCGTCATCCCACCCACCAGCAATAAAAGCCAGTCGGCATTGCCACTAGAAAATGGGTCACCGTTTCAGAGCATCAACAGGAAACGATTGACTTTGAAAATGTCACCTTATTTGAAAATGACTCCAAAAGTGTGTCGTGAGCGTGGCGTGGATGTCCTTAGCGAGGGGTGCCGGACTGCCGCAGACTGGAATGTCGCTATAAATAGGGCAGAGGCGCGCGCAGGCGGCGGCAGTGGCGGCGCCGCGGATGTGACGCGTCTTTAATGGGGGAATGGTGATAAAACGTACCATCATTAATTGCCAATATACGATAATCTCTAAATCGAACATTACGTAACGTACAGAAATACTATCCCACAGAGCACACCACCCGCACGATTGGCCACCGACGCCATACGTGATACCTCGTTCTTTGGTCCTGCGCTACTTCATATCAACAGGCTATGGTATACAAATTTCCCAAACCTCATTGCATTGTAACATCGTGTCACGTGCACAGAAAAACTGTATTTTAGGTATGAGGCAAAAGGGGAGAGGGTAATAATATACACAATGTATCGTAGATTGGAATTTCGGAATACCTGGACAATCAGTCACAGTTCGCAAGTGCGTGTGGCTCTATCCGTCGCCGACTCACGGACAACAACAAAACATGATCGATTGAACACACGAACGAACACGCATGACTCAACTCGGAAGATCTGTCGCAGACGCGGCGACAAAAAATCTAATGTGTTCAATAATAAATCACTCGCGATGTTAGCTCCCGGTGAATGAAACGATGACTCAGGCGCATGCTGCGATCGGCGGCAGCGACTAGTGATCATGCCGTCTCGAGCTATGTTACACCAAAAACTACCCAACTATTACGTCGTAGTAAGGAATACTGATATCTGCTAGCCATCAACAGATTTCCAAATAGCCACCAGCTCAGCTGCAACAGCCGGCGCGGCGGCGCGGCGACGTGATCGTGGGTATACTATAGATACACCTTGTTCGGGTCGCGTACGATAAGGAACAAAGCACCTACCTACCAGACGACAGCACTGGCGTATGTATTATACTTTTTTACGAGCATATAAATATCTAGTATACCTCTGCTTGATATTGCAATTTTTTTTGACATTCAACTGAACTGAAACTGGAGCGTTCATTACTGTTGGAAATAATACATATATTATTTCCAACAGTAATGAACGACAGAGTCGCTCCAGTTTCTGCAACAACACCTGCCACTAGATCGTGCATGCAAACAGATATTTATTGCTTTTCCGATACCCCGACAGCGCAGTGGCGGCTCCCCCAAGTGTAATGCAGTTCCCCTTCGGCGACGCGAGCGAGGCCGAGCGCCTGCCGCGGGGTCGCCGCACAATCATTACAACAATTGGGCAAACGCATAGGCTGCTGCCTTCCGCGGTCATTCTTACAATACTCGGGTATTACATCATTCAAGTACATAAAGCAATACCACAAATTACAATGGTTACATTTTAATTTGCTAGTTATCTGCCGTTCGGTTCGGGCGAGCCGGTGCCGGGGTGAGTCACGCCGGCGGCGGCGCGCGCGCACAAACACGCGCCCGCGGCCGCCAGGGCAGGTGACGCGCGAGCCAATAACGTAATGGTAAACAGTATCAGACTTGATCGCATATACAGACAGATATTATACCGAGCTGTTGCCGTTATGTTTTATTCACACAACAAAACACAACATTTTATTACAATAAACAAAGAAGACTTAACTCCATAAGCTAGAAAAATACTATAGGATTAAAAATAATCACGACCTCTTGCTTTTGAATTTGTCACGTCTTTGCTCCACTAGTCAGACTCTACCTTTTCTGTGTGGCTCAATTTAACCGTAGATCACAGAGGATACCCCGCAACTGCCGCCAGGCTCTAGGTACTACTGTCAAGAAACATTCATTTGGTGTTTGATAAAAGTAACCATCATTAAATGATGGCAGTGGATCGCAAACATGAACGCTCGTGAATATGCATCAGTTACATACATTACATACATCTTGCAGTCGGTCGGTAAACAAATACATAAACACAAACATCTGGCTGTCTGCTGTCTGTATACGAGCATGTACTATTGTATACAGATCGACTTTGGCCGGACTGATTTTGCAATAGAGCGTGCAATGCAACTCAGTAAGACATAATCAGTATGCGGCGCGACGAGGACACACTATTGTGGGTGCCTGGGGACCACTTCGGGACCCTCCCCCTCCGGCGGGACTGGAGTCGGGCACAGCACACACAGACTGATTGTGTACTGTGTAAACTTTTGTCTGACTGCGGCTTGCATGTGCTAAACCGACTATTGCGCCATTTCTCTGTGGAATACTCCGCTGAAATACTAACTGTGAAGCCCGTGTACTTTCTTAAATATTGAGTAAACATGTTTAATCAACGGCTTTGGAGAAATTTCAACAAATGTGCTCCTCGTGGAACCACTAATAAAAAAATTGAGTTTAACAATGCTGAACACGTTAAAAAGCGACTCAAATCGTTAAAGGTACAATTTTGCAATTATTTTTTTGAAAACCGCTGCATCAATTTAGATAAAATTTATATGGGACCACCTTTTAAACACAAAAAAAGGATTTTCGAAATCGGTTCAGGCGTCTTCGAGTAATCGGTGAACATACATAAAAAAAAAAAAAAAAAGATTCCGACGAATTGAGAACCTCCTCCTTTTTTTGAAGTCGGTTGAAAAGCGGCCAAGTGCGAGTCGGACTCGCCCATGAAGGGTTCCGTAGCTGCAAGTAACATAATATAAAAGTTCTTGTAGTTCGTTGTAGGTGAATTGCGGTTTACGATTTATGACGTATTAAAAAAACTACTTACTAGATCTCGTTCAAACCAATTTTCGGTGGAAGTTTGCATGGTAATTATTATTATTATTATTATTATTATTTATTAACTTTTTATACATCTATCATTACAGGCTTAGCCTAATGCGATAGCGTACATACACTTGAGCTTAAAAATTAATAATGTACAAAATTAAAATTAATAATGTATAAATTAGTAATGTACATCATATATTTTTTTAGTTTTATCATTCTCTTATTTTAAAAGTTACAGGGGGGGGAGCACACATTTTACCACTTTGGAGGTGTCTCTCGCGCAAACTATTCAGTTTAGAAAAAAATGATATTAGAAACCTCAATATCATTTTTGAAGACCTATCCATAGATACCCCACACGTATGGGTTTGATGAAAAAAAATTTTTGAGTTTCAGTTCTAAGTATGGGGAACCCCCAAAATTTATTGTTTTTTTTTCTATTTTTGTGTGAAAATCTTAATGCGGTTCACAGAATACATCTACTTACCAAGCTTCAACAGTATAGTTCTTATAGTTTCGGAAAAAAGTGGCTGTGACATACGGACGTACAGACAGACAGACAGACATGACGAATCCATAAGGGTCCCGTTTTTTGCCATTTGGCTACGGAACCCTAAAAGCAACATACAGTCTAATTGAGAACCTCCTCCTTTATTTGAAGTCGGTTAAAAATACTGAATTTATTTTTGTTATATAAATAAATGTAGCATATTGTCGAGTATTATGCAATAGCCAAAATACGTGGCTAATCCCACCCAAGGTAGGTTTAATCAGTTTAAGGGCTTAACTTATAAAACTCTCGCAGACCGGCGTCTGGCAGTCGTCGCGGCGTCGTCGAAGTCGAGTCACGCATATCGTCTTATTCAACCTTTGGCACTTATAATTCATTCCAATCAAAAAAAATCAAAAGGTAAACAAACGTAGTATGCAGATGACATTGACATGTGTCAGTTCCATAGTAAGTTTGTTTACGTTTTGCTTGTTTTTGATTGGAATGAACTATACTGTGCGGTTTTAGTATAGCTTTGTCGAATGTTTCATTTTTGTTTGACCGACTCTATTGCAATGGCGTAGATTCGATCCCCAAATATGTACCCACACCACAGTTATTCAAAATCTAAATCATTACAGTTCCAATGCAATTCAATTCCGAAATAGGTACTCCCACTAAAAGGCTGGCGAATGCAGAGAGAGATGCATTTAGAAACCAATGGCCGTGACGCGCAGGTGGAATGTAGCCGCCGAGATGTATATAGGGCGAGAAAACACCGGAAACTGACTTCAGTTGGCTCATACGAGTTGTGGTGCGTTTAATTAATGCAGCCATGTCGAACTTTCCTTTCGACGTGTCTTTATCTGCCGTTTTGTTTTATTGCCCATCCCGTTTGCAATGCTAATGCTCGGAGAACTAGGTTTATCTATCTCATCGACAAGCTCAATCAATCTCGCCGTGTTTTCAAAACATTGGCGATCGATAAATCTTTTGCAAAGATAAATAAGCAGTCTAGACGTTTAGCAAATGAAAGCATCAGAAGAGAGCTTTTGTAAATTATTGTGAGGCTCACAAATAACCATACGCCCGCTCCGTCACTCCGCAGACCTAACAAATTAACACGCACTTAGCTCTTTTGTTTCACTATCCAGGCGGCACTCGCACTAGCCGGCTAACGATAGGCACTTTCTCCGGTACCTTTCATTAGTTTTCTCTTTAAATTCAGTCCGGTAATAAGAGCAAGAAGTGAAACACTAGGAGACTGGCGCGGCCCGAGGCTGCCAGTGATGGCGTCTTGACGTGACTCGTGATATGACGACGATGCCGCGGCGGCGCTTGATTGATAAACATCTTAAAATTTGTAAAAAAGTGGTAAGTAAAGGGTCGAATTGTCTAATAAAAGACAAAATGCTGCGATTGTCAAGAAGACGGGGGCGGCAAATAAGTTTTAGATACTCAATGGCTTGTCAACGAGATCTTTATGATGCGGGTGATGCTAAGTGCAACACTAGGCAACCGCCGTCTATACCTTTTGAATGGGACGGTTAAATGTGTGCCACACGATAAGAAGAAGTCAACGAGATGGAGACACTATCATGCTAATAAGGTAAGGCATTATCAAAAGAATGCCTTACCTGAACAGAAACATCAAATAAGTGTATTAATTAAAATTCTTTAAAAGTAATTATGATAGAAGTGTAACTAAAATTCTAAAAATTACTACCACGCGTAACTAAGGTATGTTCAATTCAAATACGAGTATACTGTAAAATTGAAACTAGCCGTGTTGGCGAACGGAGCTCTAGTTGGTGTCTCCATAATCATGGTGTTTATGTACTTTATTTCTGAACAGCATATTCACTAGGCGTCGTCGACCGAGCGATGCAGTGCCTGCTATTGCAGCTAGTGCAAGCACGCGCTCGCGCCCCCTTGCCCGAGCTAGCGCTACACATAGATAAAACGCGCGTGCGCCCCTTGCGTGCTGATTATACCTCCTGCCTTCAAACCACCTTACGTCAATTACATTGCAACTAGGTATATACTATTTGCCACGATTGGAACAGTAAATCAAATAAGAGTAAGATCGCGGCGGTCGAATTACTTCCGTGAGTAATTCGCAGAATTCGCGGAACAGGTTGCGTGCGAATAATAAACCGCGATAAGTACTGATTTTTCCCTGTGTGTATGACTAGTTCCAACATATTATGAAAGCAAACTCAAGATGCAGTCTTCTGTAGGTCTCGTCTCTTTTAGACCGCTGTTACTTTTTTCTAATATCCACCTCAGTTGCAATTTGTCACCAACCTCTACATTTACAATACAATCTCTACAAAATCTGTTATTTCTTTCACGATCATTCTTCTTTTTAACCCCCGACGCAAAAAGAGGGGTGTTATAAGTTTAACGTGTCTGTGTATCTGTGTATCTGTGTATCTGTGTATCTGTGTATCTGTGTATCTGTCTGTGGTATCGTAGCTCTCAAACGGATGAACCGATTTTCGTTTTGTTTTTTTTGTGTCATAGATAATTTTATCCCGAGTGTTCTTAGCCATGTTTCATGAAAATCTGTTCAGCCGTTTGAAGATCATCAGCTCTTTTCTAGTTGATGAGGGGATCTGACTAACTTCCTTATGTCTGATCGATTCGAAATTTGGTACCGTGTTACTTCAACGATATTTAAAGAACATGGTAAGGCAAGCGTAAGCTGGTCAGCCGTTTGAAGATCATCAGTTCTTTAATAGTTGATGAGGGGATCTGACTACCTTCCATATGTCCTATCGATTCGAAATTTGGTACCATGTTACTTCAATGATATTGAAAGTATATGGTAAGGTAACCATGACCTGATCAGCCGTTTGAAGATCATCAGCTCTTTAATAGTTGGTGAGGGGATCTGACTACCTTCCTAATATTTATACCTACTTTAAAAAGGACAAAATAAAAGTAAAATTAAAATTTTAAAAACCCCCCGACACAAAAAATAATCTCTAAAAACTAACAAATAATATTTTAAACCTATTATAATTATTATCGTCACATATATTATGTAAGTTCAAATATTTTTATTTTCCAAGCGTCGACGCGTCGGGGGACCGCTAAGTGAGAAAAACAGGTGTAGTCGCAGCTTGCAACAAAAGAATTTACTCCGAAAAATTCGCAAAATCGACACAACCGTCAACGACGACGTCTGCCCTCACGTGTACGTGTATGCCCGTTCGGGTCGCCGCGCCGCACTCCGCACTTGGTGACGCCTCCCCCGCGCCGCATACCGCACACCGAGCTCGCCGCGCGCGGCATTACGTAGTGCGTAGACTATGCATGAAATTAAAGATCGCTGGTACCTAAATGTAATGCTTAATAATTAATTAGCTGTTGTTGAAAAAATACTTTATAAACTTTAGCGGTCCCCCGACGCGACGACGCTTGGAAAATAAAAATATTTGAACTTACATAATATATGTGACGATAATAATTATAATAGGTTTAAAATATTATTTGTTAGTTTTTAGAGATTATTTTTTGTGTCGGGGGGTTTTTAAAATTTTAATTTTACTTTTATTCTACAACTTTCCCTGTCTTAGGTCTACTGGACGATATTTCTTTTAGAAATAAGCTGTACCTTTTGTATGTTATTTCCTTGTTAATGTCTGTTTGTGTCTCTTTTCTGTGTACAATAAAGTGTAAATAAATAAATAAATCATTTTACTAGTTTTAATTGACGAAGGTTTTTATTTTGGAAAGTAATAAAAATCTTAACTGCCGAGACCTTTGCAAGAGTGCTACGCCACCGCGTGTAGCCCCGTCCGTGCGCCGTGCAGATTGAAAAGAAAGCGAAACTCCGACACGTGTACCTATACAGTCTGCTCGAGTGACCTGCTGTATTGTTCAGTGTGTTATTGCTTGTTGCGTTATGGTGTTAAGTAACTTTCACTGGGCCGCAAACCGCAAAGCTCTCGGCGGCGGCTAGCCAGGGCCGAACTGCTTCAAAAAGCGTCCAAGTAACTACTATAGACTTTCACTACAACGACAGGAAGACAAAAGTCAAAAAAGGTGTCGTTAAATAGCCTAATTTTTTATCACGATGGTGAAAGAGAAATTATAAAGGATAAAATCTTAATGTTCTTTATTATAACACTTGTTTTGTGTCAGAACTTTAGATCTAAATGTTAACTAATTCGAGTCTGACTGATTCGCCATTCCGCCAGACATCGGTCATTAGTGGCACTCGCACTCACTTTGGTTCAAAGAAAGCTCGTCTACAAAGAGAATTGTCGGAGCTGTAGTTAGACCACCGTAATAGATGGTAATACATAGTAAGTTCGTCGGCCGAGCTGCGCGTCTGATTCGCCATTCCGCCAGACATCGGTCATTAGTGGCACTCGCACTCACTTTGGTTCAAAGAAAGCTCGTCTACAAAGAGAATTGTCGGAGCTGTAGTTAGACCACCGTAATAGATGGTAATACATAGTAAGTTCGTCGGCCGAGCTGCGCGTCTGATTCGCCATTCCGCCAGACATCGGTCATTAGTGGCACTCGCACTCACTTTGGTTCAAAGAAAGCTCGTCTACAAAGAGAATTGTCGGAGCTGTAGTTAGACCACCGTAATAGATGGTAATACATAGTAAGTTCGTCGGCCGAGCTGCGCGTGAGCTGATGCGTACCTACCGCCGCAAAAAAGGTATAATCAAAATACCCGGACGTGGCCAGAGAATGGTCATTATTGAGCACACAACTTTCGTTGGAGCCAAAAATAATGGCAGGCATCGTTTCACCATGCCGGCTAATTAGGCGGCCGCGCAGCCAGCGACCTGCGGTGAGCACGCGCCGGTATGCAGGATCGTCTACACGCTTGCTAAGATTGCTAAATCGATATCGCTTCACATCGCTCAGAGTATATCCAGGTACAAGGTAACTACCGCATTGCAACGATTAAGCGCACATAATACGAAACGATAAGTACTTCGTTTCGTGGACTGGAGACGAACGCAACGTATAGAACTGCAGTTAATGCACCAGGCAAGTCATAGTTCCTGCTACTAGGTAACAGTCTCCTTTTCAATGGAGTTCAAGGATTATGCCGGCGGGGCGGCGGCGTTCACGTGCTCTTATGTAAGTAAGATGGCCAATTGTCTCAGAGAATATGCGGTAAGGCTGTTGATCGCTAATAGTGTATGACTCGACTAGAACTGTAGCAGCGAGCGCCGCGGCAACCCTACTTCAAACTCAAACTCAAATTCATTTATTGCTATAAATGTGGTATAAATACAGATCTTAAATTTAAATATCAGAACGGCACATTTAGTCAACTTTGTGACATACAATAATTTAATCAAGTGCGTTGATTTTGGAATACACACATAGGTACTTTTTAACCGACTTCAAAAAAAGGAGGAGGTTCTCAATTCGTCGGAATCTTTTTTTTTTTTTTTTTTTTCTATGTATGTTCACCGATTACTCGAAGACGCCTGAACCGATTTCGAAAATTCTTTTTTTGTTTGAAAGGGTAAACTTCACAGGTGGTCCCATATAAATTTTATCGAAATCGATTCAGCGGTTTTTGAGAAAATCAACAAAAACATAGCAAAATTGGAGTTGTTGCGATTGAAGTCGGTTGTTTTTAACGTATTCAGCGTGGTCAGTTATTTGAGATCGATATTTCTTTCGTGCCCTGATTCAGCGTCATGCACACTGTACTGTACCTACTCGTACGTGATGGCGGAGCACGCTTTGCAACTAGTTCCAACATATTATGAACGAGTGGCTACTTTGTCACTCTCCTTACCTGTGAACAATAAAAAAATAATTGTAACAAAAATAGGATCAAAAACTAATATACTTAACTAAAATTTTGTTGTGTATCATTATTTGACATAACAATGTAGCAGTCAGCTCAAACCGGACTTGACGGATGACCGGTTGACCGGGGACAGGGTCGAGACGACAACGACACCACAATGCGACAGTTGCCAAATAGATAAGTGGACAGACACTCACACCGAGTGGCGCCCAATTTTATAGATCTTAGTACATGGCTTGCCAAGAGTTCGCTCGTTTCGAAGTACACCGACCTCGACTGTACTCCAGAAACAATGCCACCGCTCATTCACAGCCTGCACCTGTCGCGGTATGTAACTAGTGACATTGGTAGTTGGTACAAGGAGCGCGCGACCAGTTGAACTATCGCATATTCAAACATAAAGACTCTGAAACTGTGAACTACTAGTGGTAGCAATAATATCGATAATGCAAACTCTCCGTGCACGCATGAGGACATTTGCATTACTTTCCACACCCCTTTTTGCTGCGATGATATCGGCTCCTTGGAAAAGTTGTTCAATTAATTTCACAAGTAAAACTACATACAACTACAGAGAACGTAAACGAAACGAACATTTTATCCTGAGATAAAGCAAACAAATCTGACTGACATCGAACTCACGACACTTGGCGTAGAACTCAAACCACTAAACCACAGACCGACTGGTTTAAAAAATTAAAATATGAATCAGTCACGTTGACGGTATCCAATTTGACGTAGGTACCTACATAAGTACTGCATGTTTGTTTGCATCCTTATTAACCACGTCACATATGAATGAACTGTGTTTTATCCAGTCGATAGTCAACAAAACTGAGGTCGGCTTGAGGTCGCCATTGAAGGCACCTAAAAGACATAAAGGTGCCTTTGCGCAAGTGGCCCGGACTGACGCATTTGTTCGGCCCACTTGGCCGAACGACGGACGCATTTAACGAGCTACTAAAGAACGTGAAACTGTGTTTCCCGTAGGAAAATATCGTCATTTGTATGATAAGAAATTCGAATCCACACTAGCTTTTTGTTACCACTAGCTAAGTACCTACATAAAATACATGTAGGTACCAAGCAGGTGAGATATTTGTGTCAGCCCAGTAGGTAGTTCACAAATATGTAAAGGTTATGTGTGTTTACCCGACGCGCCGCCGCCGCGCCGCCGCATCGTCGTCATCCGTGTTTCGAGTTGTTCAATGCCTAATGGCATGAATACTCGGCTAAGACAATGGCCGCCCTGTCGAGTACCGTACGTGGGTCAGCGGGTACAGAAAGCAGGGAGGAATATGTTTAGAATACAATAGTGAGCATCTAAGCTAAGTAACATACGTTGAACTTAAACACACGTTAGGGCACGTGAAGATGGCAAGTGTCTCAACAACAATACAAGTGTCAAAAGTGTAAGCCTTCGAACAGCATCGTCGGTATCAGTCGGCTACATCGGTCTTTCCTTCACCTTAAGCTAAGAAAATTGTTAATCATAATATAATACTCGTATAGCGCAACAAAGTTTACGTTTACAAATGTTCAAAGATGGACTTTAGGTAGTCACAGATTAAAAAATAGTTTTTCCAGTGGTCGGGGACATGAACGTGCAAGGTCCGTCTGAGTGAGTACCACTGCTCGCACTACACCTGCCACCGCCACCAAGCAGCATGCTGTATTCAGGCGGTGGGGCGAGGTAGCCAGTGTTCGGTAACTACCGCCATACATGGCACTCCATTTTAGCGCTCAGGGATCGGCATGGCACTGATAACCGACTTGCCACCTTACACGATATTAATGTTTCTACTACTAGTGTAGATGTAGGGGATCACAGCTGCCTCGTCCACTATCACAGCCCTACCTTTGCAATCCCGAGTCGCCAGAATTCGCAAGTCATCTACAGATTCCGCGCCGCATGTTACAATGTAGTGATGTCACCGCGAGCACAATAATGCCAAGGGCGATCGCGTCACCGCCAAACACACATGCCATACACACAACTGTACACTGTACACGGCATAACCCACAGAGTCGCCTGCCATCTTCGCCGCGCGCGCAGTACAAGCACCACCACATGTGTCGCGCAACACGTACTGCTTTACAAAAACAACTTCCCCTAAGTTTACTTCTGAATGGGGCTATTGCTCCGGAAGCACGAGGCCCTATCGGCGTGTTCGTAACTACAAACTGAATAAATTCAATCATACTATAATTTGCACATTGCATGTAATCAGTTTGAAAAACCACAAAAAGCTTTCTGAAAACTTTGAATGTTCTATAGAAATGTTTACACTCGCATTCGTTTTTACGATCACGAGATCGTGATTGGATCACGGCATAAACAAAAACATCCACTACAGGCTTTGATGATCAATCACCTGAAAAACATTATCAGGATACAAAATTGTGAATAACACGTGAACAAAGTCAACCAATTTTATAATAACTCTAATAATTTGCATTATTTTGTATGTCAATGCATGATAACGAAGCGTTCAGCAGTCAAAACAAACGGTGTGAACTAGGTGTGAATCAACCGGTTCGGGCAGTTGCAGCGCTGGGCCCACGGGCCACGGGCCACGGCTGAGCCCGCCGCAAGCGAACAAACGTTTTCGCGGTCGGTGTGGGAGTGTCACGGCACTTACGTCACTGCAGCCCGCGGCCGCAGCAAGTGACCCGAGTGCGATCTACTCACATCAACTGTTACAGACTAAGCTGGGGTACTGCAGGAATGACTCGATGGACCGGTATAGGAATTATAATATTTTCAGTGATCCCGTAAGATATCAGTTAGATTTTTTCGTCAGTTATCTTATCAGTTAAAAGGGTACACACTTTTTGCTGTCTCACTGCTGTCTGTATTTTTAAGCTCTTAAACGGAATGCATTAGAGACTTTTAAATATAAAATATTGGTCCAAAACCAAATTTTGAATTAGAAATTCAAATCGGTATGTTTCAGTGCGACGCTGAAATGGGTAAACCTGAGTCGCCTGGTTTTGAAAATCAGTGTTATCAGAGTGTTATTTAACAGTAACAACTGAACCCACCAAACAAATGTACTATTTGAGAAATCCTACTGCATAATGGAAAATGCTTCATTAGATGAGCTCAAAGATGACAAGCAAAAAACAAGCTAGAATTTTCCAGAATATAGCAGTGTGGTGTATTTGCCTAGCATTAACAAATTAAACAGAGCACACACACAATATACGCCGAGCGAGCTGCAGGGGCAACGGTGATGTCACCTTGCAATGGTCGGAGCGGTAATGAAACAGACAATATTACTTCTCACGGAATAGTCGCCATGCTAACGCCGAGCCAAGGCATGCGTTTGTGGAGCAAGTTAGCACTTCCACCCGTAGTAAACCTCTGACCCTTCTCCAATCTAAATCCAATCTAGGTTCTAGACAATCGAAAGACCAACTCTTAAAAAAAGCAAATGGACATGAAACAAAACAATCGATTTGTGTTTCGGAATTGCCGTATGTAAATATCTGTCATTCAAAAAACAGTCAGTCAATCAGATTTAAACAATGTCTGCTGTAAAAATCAGCAGTTTAAGTAAAATCGAGCGGCAAAATCGACTGCAATCACTTCAAGTTGGACAGCATCTATTCAAATCTTTCGACATAACCCCACAAAGGCTCCATAAGTCACGGATTTAATAAGCTCGTGTTTCTCACCGCTCGCTCATAATTTCGAAGCATTCTCGCATTCACTAGAATGAGGACACAAATTGAATGGCAGATGCAAGCGGGCGGCTAAGTCACGTAACGCGGGTCAGTGACCGGGCCTCGTGGCTGCCCACCATCGTTCACGGCTGTCCACCACGCCGCCGCCGCCGCAGCCGTGGCGTCTACCGCAATTCACAATTACCACTCCTGCACCGGCGCTTGGATAACATCAAAGCAAAATCAACTTGACGAGTCTAGCGAGGCGGCGATCAATCATATGACGTGTCCATGACTTGTCAGAGTGCCGATGTGGTCAATTGTTTGCCGTGTAGAACAGCAACCAATGCAATGCCAGTGCAAACCATCACGTCAGCTGCATCCGCTGCCGCAGACCTGGCCTATCTGATGGTCAAACTAAATGTAGAATCTCGCCTCTAGATCTAGAGAATAAGATTTAAAAGAATAATCGACAACGCTGAACGCGTTAAAAATCAACTTCAATCGCGTAACATACGGGTCAAACTGAGAAACTATTTTTTTAAGTCGGTTAAAATACTAATACCTTCTCCTAAATGTAACAAATAGTTTTCTGAAAGCCGCATCAAAATCGGTTCAGCCAAACGCGAGATAATCGCGGACAAACATACATACATACATACCTCCTATTTTTTGAAGTCGGTTAAAAATTTTTGCGTACTGCAGCAGTTAGGCGGAGTTAATAGTCGTTCAACCGTAATGAAAGTATGTAATCAAAAGATTTAATCTAACTAAATTAGACTCATTTTCATTAGAGCTTGCGGGTACATATACTTGCTACGAGTATGAACTTATTCATTCAAAGACTCGCTGATGTATCTTAATAATGCAACCTCAAACATAAGCCTGGGTGTGTGCTTCTTTTGTGAGTGTTTAAAACTATAAAAGGAGTATTCTCGTATCTTACTTTACCGCAATGCGCCCGAATTAGCACCACCCATGCCTACTACAATGCAGCTGCTGCATTTCCTCATCGTCGCTCCAAAACAACGCTGTTACTGAATCGTTCGCGAGCGTGATACGTCGTATATTGAATGATAAATAAACCTCTATTCTAGTCGCAAACGCGAGCGTACTTAACACAATTAAAGGATTTATTTGAAAACGGAACAGATAAAAGTTTAACGTATTTCTTCCGGCTATAATTTTTTGTTGCAATGATTTATTTGAGTCCCTCGTCGCGTTCCCCTTTATTCCCTCCTGCTTTGATTGGTGCTCGGTGCAGAGCTACTTCACCTCTAACATTAGTATGCCCTCATTCTTCTACCATCGCCCATTGGTCTTGGATCGATTAATGAAGTAACTGGAGTAAGGTAATTAATAGGTGCGGTGCAGTTATCTATTGCACAACGTTGTTAATAAAGCGATGACTCAGCTTTGAGCGGCTAATGGCCCTGTGTTGTGTATCTTTTACACCATACGAGAATCGTTGACGACCATCCGATATGATCTCACACCCACGGCTAAGACATAAAATTAATAATAGCTTCATACACTAGGCGTTTCCAAGCTAAGCCAAATTCAAGCTCGCGTTACGTTAAGGTAGGTCGTGGGGAAAAAGACTGTGTTTGCAAAAGGAATAATCGACAACGTTGAAAACTTTAAAAAACCGACTTCAGTCGTAACAGCTACAATTTTGCTATGTTTTTTGTTTTTGTTGTTTTTTTTTTTTTCAAAAAGCGCTGAATTAATTTAGATAAAAATGTATAATATGAGACCACCTCAGAAGTATTACCTACCAAACAAAAAAAGAATCATCAAAATCGATTCATAATTGGAGGAGTAATCGCATAACATACGGGTCAATCTGAGAACCTCCTTTTTTTTGAAGTCGGTTAAAATACCAAAACCTTCTCCTACATATAACAAATACTTTTCTGGACAAATCACACACGATTTGTCCCAGATATTATTATTATTATTAAAGCTGCGATGAGAGACCACGACCAGCCTGCCGAGTGAGCCAACCAACAAGAGAAAATAAAGTATCGTTGCCAATATTTTCGAATAGTGTGAAGGGCCTGTATAAGGCTCGGTTTCGGCTCGACGACAAGTGACCCAGAACGGAGGCGCTCTCTCGCAGATACGGCCGCCCGCGCCCGCGCCGCCGCCTTGGGAACTGTCCCCGGCCTGACACATTATTGCCTGTCGGTCGGCGGCAGAATGAGCCATTATTACACACCACATTATTGAGCTGCAGCCGTACTGTATGATTACTTCCGTATAAAGAATGTTTTATTATAGTGATAGAGGCATTCATGGAAATATTTTAGAAAATAGAAGTGTATTTATTTTACAAATCGAAGACAAAGTTCACCCCTTGGTCTTAGCCCAATTAGAATGATAAAATATCAAGCAATTAAATTGTTTGATATCTTTCAAATCAATGACCACGCTGAATACGTTAAAAATAACCGACTTCAATCGCAACAACTCCAATTTTGATATGTTTTTGTTGATTTTCTCAAAAACCGCTGAATCGATTTCGATAAAATTCATATGGGACCACCTGTGAAGTATACCCTTTTAAACAAAAAAAGAATTTTCCAAATCGGTTCAGGCGTCTTCGAGTAATCGGTGAACATACATAAAAAAAAACCGACGAATTGAGAACCTCCTCCTTTTTTTTGAAGTCGGTTAAAAACTAATGAATGCAGCTGTTTTTCAAGATATGATGACGTCGTCTAGCTACATATCCAGCAACTGTCAACCGTTAATTAAGTGTCATAAAAGCTATAAAATTTGCTCTCCCATTTGTAGTCATCAGAACAAAGCAACACTGTTTTGACTGTTTTTAGGGTTCCGTAGCCAAATGGCAAAAAACGGAACCCTTATGGATTCGTCATGTCTGTCTGTCTATCTGTCTGTCTGTCTGTCTGTCCGTATGTCAAGGCCACTTTTTTTCCGAAACTATAAGAACTATACTGTTGAAACTTGGTAAGTAGATGTATTTTGTGAACCGCATTAAGATTGTCACACAAAAATAGAAAAAAAAACAATAAATTTTGGGGGCTCCCCATACTTAGAACTAAAACTCAAAAAAATTTTTTTCATCAAACCCATACGTGGATCTATAGATAGGTCTTCAAAAATGATATTGAGGTTTCTAATATCATTTTCTTCTAAACTGAATAGTTTGCGCGAGAAACACTTCCAAAGTTGTAAAATGTGTGTCCCTCCCCCCCCGTAACTTCTAAAATAAGGGAATGATAAAACTAAAAAAAATATATGATGTACATTACCATGCAAACTTCCACCGAAAATTGGTTTGAAGTTTGAACGATATCTAGTAAGTAGTTATTTTTTAATACGTCATAAATCGTAAACCGCAATTTACCTTTCATTCAAGTCACAACGAACTACAAAAACTTTTATATTATGTTACTTGCTGCTACGGAACCCTTCATGGGCGAGTCCGACTCGCACTTGGCCGCTTTTTTTGTTTTTCAAGATATGATGACGTCGTCTAGCTACATATCCAGCAACTGTCAACCGTTAATTAAGTGTCATAAAAGCTATTTGCTCTCCCATTTGTAGTCATCAGAACAAAGCAACACATACCGAATGTGACGTCAAGACAGTCAAAGCCTGTGAACATACTCCGTGTCATTAAAACAAATAATTTATTTTCTAAAATACGCAACTAAATTAAATAGTCAAAGTCAAAGTCACGATGAAGTGACGTCGAGATGACATTCGTAATGGTCCTGTTAGTACACAAATGAGAGAGCCACAGAGACCAGCAGTTGGGTATCTCGCGGTTCACGTCCAAAACATGAAGAAAACATCGCAGATGCAGCTGGAGGAATAAGTCGAAAGTAAAGTTACACTAACTATGTATTATAGAGAGATGAATTACAAAACGGTTCTTAATAGAGCAAGGAGATCCTAGCAGCATGGATGAAGAATATATCAGACGATGTCCCTAGTGAGTGACTTTTAAGTCGCCACGACGACGCGACGGAGCCTTCGTGATAGATTTACGAGGTGCACCGTTTACGGACTGTCACAGCGACATTTTAATTAACAAGACTGACGTATAGTCGTATAGTAACTCCTAACTCAATTTAGCACACGAACGCCAAAATCGGAGTTGAAGAAGCCATAGTGGCCGAAATCGGTCAATAACTCATCATCATCAACTTTATTTATTAAAGACAACTAGTGCTGATCTTTGAAACTCGATAACAAACATGTTTTCACTGAGTCTTTACCATATTTTAACGCTATTCTTTAAAATCGGTCTTGTTAAAAAAAACAGTTCGAGGCAAAATAATTTACTTTAAAGAAAACTGATTATTTCTTAACGCCATCTAGTTTTAGTCGACCTGAAACTATTTCAGTAACTTTTTCAATCTTTAGAAATACTTGCCTATATAAGGTGCTACTCTATTATTGCCCGATATTTTAGTCAGTGCTTCTACTCCTGATTCTGATCAACTTTCCCCAAGGAACCCATAGTCAAATCGCAAAAAAATTTTTGGACTCTTCATACACATTGATCAGCCGAGCGGCCAAATTAGTATGAAGAGTCCAAAAATTTTTTTGCGATTTGACTATGGGTTCCTTGGGGAAAGTTGATCAGAATCAGGAGTAGAAGCACTGACTAAAATATCGGGCACTAATAAAGTAGCACCTTATATATTATCTTTGATTTTCACCGAGAACTGCTCAGCAGAACGGAGTTCATAATTATTCAAAATGCTGCACTGGATCAAAACCTTGCGTGTCCGCAGCGACACTCAAATGGCGTTACTAATAAATAACACTTTAATGGCGTCGTCAATTACTCCCTGAAGCGCAAACAGTGTTACCAAGGAAGCAAATTTTCACCCTGCTCCACATTCGCAACACCGCACCCGCTCTAATCGCCGCGCTAGGTGCGACATCACACACATCGGCAAATGTTGTAAATAAACTAATTCAGTAGTCACTGATCGCCTCACAATAACGACAACACTCTTTTAAAACGTAGTCTTAGATTTTATTTAAAACTTAGCTAGCTGATTTTAAAATAACCATAACCATGAGCCACAGGTGCTGCTACGTGCAACTGCCAACCGCCGTCTATACCTTGAGGATAGTGCTACACTATAAGAACAGTGGACGACTCAAGTATGGACGAATTGGGACGTGTACAATTTTGAAAGAGGACGCGTGGAGTGTAGCAATAAAAAAGTGGCCAAGTGCGAGTCGGACTCGCCGATGAAGGGTTCCGTAGCAGCAAGTAACATAATATAAAAGTTCTTGTAGTTCGTTGTAGGTAAATTGCGGTTTACGATTTATGACGTATTAAAAAAAAAACTACTTACTATTACTAGATCTCGTTCAAACCAATTTTCGGTGGAAGTTTGCATGGTAATGTACATCACATATTTTTTTTAGTTTTATCATTCTCTTATTTTAGAAGTTACAGGGGGGGGGGGGGGGGAGACACATTTTACCACTTTGGAAGTGTCTCTCGCGCAAACTATTCAGTTTAGAAAAAAAATATTTATTTATTTAGGACACAGACAGTCTTATACTATATATAAATAAATATATATATAAATTATATTAGAAACCTCAATATCATTTTGAAGACCTATCCATAGATACCCCCACACGTATGGGTTTGATGAAAACAATTTTTTGAGTTTCAGTTCTAAGTATGGGGAACCCCCAAAATTTATTGTTTTTTTTCTAATGCGGTTCACAGAATACATGTACTTACCAAGTTTCAACAGTATAGTTTTTATAGTTTCGGGAAAAAGTGTCTGTGACATACGGACAGACAGACAGACAGACAGACAGACAGACAGACAGACAGACAGACAGACAGACAGACAGACAGACATGACGAATCCATAAGGGTTCCGTTTTTTGCCATTTGGCTACGGAACCCTAAAAAGCGCGCGTTAAAAAGTGGACGAGTCGAGCGAGAGTATAAGTGTTAAGGAGTGAACAATTTTGGAAGTGCACAAATTAAAAAGTGGACGAACTCTTAGAGATTCGAAATCAGTTTTTGTTACACATGATTCTCTTAATCAAAAGTGATTCATGAACACAGACCTACTGCGTGTAAGAACTTCATTTACATACGATTACAATATGCCGTCCGCCGTCAAGACGTGGTACAATCTAACTTTCGTGTCGGGTCGACGCCCTGATTACTCATTTGCAGAAAATTTCAGTAGCATTATGGTCCGTATTCTGATACTGTTACTAACCAGCCAGCATCATGTTTTACGCTACAACACGTCAGCTTGCGTCGGCGCCGCCGCCGGCGGATGCTGATGAACAGTTTACATTTCTTGTACAGCGCTTGTTGATCTTTCGCTTTTATGATCCAACACCAGCTTAGTTCTAATTAAGATTATACAATTTTATCGCAAGTCAAGAGGCGCATACCGGCCCGTTCACACATTGCAAAATACTTCGATTAATGACAAGATGCCATTTGCAATCAATGAGAACGACTTTTTACCACTGATATGATACGGCGAAAATATGCAGAGACTAAATATTTATTTCTCAAGCCATGATTCTTGAAAATACACACTTTTTTATTGCAACATGAACTGCTCGGAGTTTATTTTATGTAAAAGTGTAATTGCAACCGTATACGATACAAATGTCGTCATTATTAAGATCGCTGTTCGGCGTCCATTGCCACAACAATCCGCATTTCGCGAACGGCTTTTGGTATTGCGAAACTACTAGAAATGGCAAGTGGTTGGTCAGACACACACACAGACTGCATGAAGTACAGTTGTTCGACTGTGTTTGTTTTATTTGATTTTTTACTGTGATGTAATTTGTTATGTGTTGTTTGTTGAATTGTTTTATCTATCTATCTACAGTCCAGCACAGTCGTCAGAGAAGTCAATAGATAACAGTAACGGGGTGCGGCTCGAGGATGGCCCTTGTCCAACTGTGGTCTAGTATTGACTGGTGACGATGAAGTACATTTCTTGGTTATGCACTTAAATTAAATCCTCAATTCTCAAATAAAATGAATCTATCATCTACATATAAATGCACGATAATTAGGGATTAATGAAACTGTTTACTCATACTGTGGATAGTGTACATGTGAAAAAGGTGCGGCTCGAAAAGGGATGTTTGCCTCGGCATTGTTGGCACACGCCAGTGCGCCAGGGAACCGCAGAGCCTCCGCTGTGTGTGGCTCGTAGTTCGGGGGCCGGGTGTTGCGTCATTTCGCGCCGCGGCGACTTGTTGACCAATTGACACACATCCATGGCACTCCCGCACCCCGCAGACTGGCTCACTAAAACCTGTATCGGCGGCAACACCTTATAAACACATGATTTACTGAAATGCGAGAGACTGAGTGTGTAAACATGTGAGCGAGTCGCGCAAAAGGAATATTGGCTAATACCGAGTTCAGAATTTTAAGACTGAATATGATTATGGAAGGGAGTCACCTTTGGCATCGGGCAGGGTGTCTCCCAACTGAAACCAACTGTGTTAGGGAAACTTCAAGAGTTCTTTCTTCGAATTCAGGTGATGGCTTTTAACAAAAACAAAATTTATCTTGTTGGTAAAAAGTATTTGAGGCAAATTATAGTGTTGTGTAACGCTAATGCCGACTTATCGCATTATTACCCTAGTGTAGCTTCCATAGATGACGTGAACTAGTAAATAGCGCGGTTCGCGAACGCCGTACTTTGGCCAATTAGAGAGGAAGCGAGTGCGTGGGCCCGCGGCCCGCGGCCCGCGGCCCGACAGACCTGCCGAGCGGCGAATTAGGCACACCGCGCACATCAAACAGATAACTAAACTCCAAGGTAGCTTTTGATCATGAACTGAACTTGCGGAAACGAGCAGTCAAATCATTTGCAGGGGATGCCTATACATGCCATATAACCTAACTAACTAGATATATACAGAATAAGTTATGTATGGAAATTAAATTGTTGCTAATTGGAGAGATAAAATGTTTGGCACATTTGTTATTATATCCTATTTACGCACTAGCAGACTGGCATTGGCAGACATTTATTTTGAATTCCCAAAAATTTATCATAACAAGAATATCAGCGAAACGTAGGACGAGAGAGCAAGGCGCAGGGAGCAGGCAGGGCTGCGGCCGCGACGACGGAGCGGGAGCAGGCGCGCATTCCGCACGCGACGCAAATACACCGGCAGCTTTGGGCACGCACCGGATGGCGGTCAGCGGCGGCCAACGAACTGACGGATAATATACTAATAGAACATCATCATTAGCAAAAAAACGTACACGTTTTTTGCTATGAACCAGCTGTCGAGTTAGTCACTCGGAAGAAACTAATTTGTGTTGGTTGATAACAACATGATTTCGAGGACCGAATCTCTGAGGGTTAATGTACATATGTAATAAGGTTATACATCTGTCATCATACGTTATTAGTTATTACTTATATCAGACTTCACAAACTCTGACCCCACTGTAGTGTGTATCTGTGCCATTAATTAGGCCTATTCGCTATACGCTAATCACAGGCTTTATTTGTTCCCTCTATGTGGAGCCGCCTCAACGTCGATTCCCATTACGGTGCGTCGCTTTACAGTGAGTTGTCACTACAGTGATTATCGTTACGGTACGTATAGTTCGCAAAATAGTTGAGTATTCAGACAGGGTGAATAAAATACCTTACCAGACACATAATTACATATAATTGAATAATTAAATAAAAAATCAAAGAGACACAAAACATGTAAATAAATGTATGTATAGTTTTGCCTGTAAATCAGGTGAATTTTTAAAATAAAATATTTATATTACAAAAATGATTTAATTTCTTAAATATATATGTTATATATGTACAATATAATAATACAAAGTTCACAGATCAGTTAATCACGTTTTTAAATTATTAAAAAATCATCAAAACCTAGAACCTAACCAAAGAAAACTTTCACTTACGTTTTTTATGTAACTTAAGTAGGTATTGAACCATAGACAATAATAAATATTATGCTTAACAAAATAATATATGACTAGAAAATATAACAAATAGGGCTTATTCTTTATGTCAGTGGCATAAAGAAACAACTGAAATATAAAGAAACAAATAATATATATAAATTCTCAAGTTATGTAAAAAAACACAGATCAGTTAATCACGTTTATAAATAATTAAAAATTATCAAACCTAGAACTCAACTAAATAAAACTAAATATAAAGAAAAAACGAATCGACAAAAATTAATATAAATCTAAATAGTATAGATAAATTCTCATATTATGTATTTAATTACATAAGAAATACAAAATTTATCATAGAAAAATCAAGTGTAAATATAAAACATTAAAAAAATCATCATATGATACGTAATATTAAAATATAAACATTTTGACCTTTACTTTTTGCTGTCAATTTCAAATCGGACCGTTGATAACCGCTGCAAACAGGCCCCCAACGTCTATTCTGTTTTCAAGATAGTCGACAATAATGGCTTGGATTCTACGATCTGTGTCGATGCCTTTTTTTGATACCTTAGTCCAGATAACATGCGCCTCTGATTGATTTATTTTAAAATCCGCTTCGACTGATTCGGATTTTAAAATATCAATCAATCGATGCATGGTACTGCATTTCCCAACTTTCCTGTTGAGGCGATTGTGCCAACCTTCTACGGAGTAAATCGTTCTATTATTTTGCCCATAACAGGACATTAACGGGCACTTTCGACCCAACCACTGGGTTGACATATAACTCTGAAAAGCTGTCACAAGCTCCCCTTCAAAATGGTTATGCATCATGTACAACCATGCTTCTGGTATCGACTGCAATGGAAGAAGTGCCATAGCCACACACATTCTCAGGTATTTATTACCTCTTGGTACTTCTGTCAACCCTATTTCACCGGCCTTTTTCCAGAGTGCCTAAGAGAAATGAAAGAAACACCCGGAAATGTGTGCATCTGGGAACACAGATTCCAATGCATTAATTGCCGCCATTTCAAAATCTACTTTAAAATTCGTAATTCTTTGTGTGCCTATGTACTGTAAAATCTAGCCCAAACGCGGCGTGCCTGCAATAAACCATTGAGGAGTTCCATTTCAAGTAGACGACCCTAGCTGCAGCATCAGGTCTGCTCATGGTTCATTATTTGTGTGCCTATGTACTGTAAAATCTAGCCCAAACCCAGCGTGTCTGCTATAAACCGTTGAGGAGTTTCATTTTGAGCGGACGACTCTGGCTGCAGCATCAGGTCAGGTCATGGTTCTTTAATTTTGTACCTATGTACTGTAAAATCTACCCCAAAACCGGGGTGTTTGCCGTAAACCTTTGAGGAGTTCCATTTTGAGGAGACGACCCTGGCTGCAGTATCAGGTCAGCTCATGGATCATTATTTGTGTGCTTATGTACTGTAAAATCTAGCCCAAACGCGGCGTGTCTGCTGTAAACAGTTAAGGAGTTGTTAGTTTAGTTTGTCACTTACCATCAGGTGAGATTGGAGTCAAACGCTCCCAAATCTTGAATTAAAAAAAGTTTCATTTTTAAGGAGATGACCCTCGCTGCAGCATGAGGTCATTGACACTAAATAAATGCATTGTCATTGAACTGAACATATCTTGCCAATTTTCAAGTCAATCCAGCAAGAGGAAGTGGTTCAAAATTCATTTGCAAGATTTGTACTATACAAATATAAGTTAAATAAGAGCTTGTAATAATAATGAAAAAGTGTATTTATTATTTTTAGAACTATCCTAAAATTACACAAAACCTTACCTTTTGATCCTAAAATAGAATGTAAAAGAATTAAGTATAACGTAGCTAGAACGCCATTAAATAAAACCACTTTTGCTTCTCACCAATTTAATACACGTTCTTCATTACTTTACAACAAGGTAAACAAGGTATTAAATATCTATCCCTTGACTTTATCGGACTGCAAAAAATCAATAATATCTTGGCTAGAATCACTGAAATATGATGAGGTTGAACGACTCTTTGAAGTAGCAGTATAAAAAAGCGGCATGCACACACACACACACACACACACACACACACACACACACACACACACACACACACACACACACGCACACGCACACACTACACACGCACACACACAATTACAATCTCAGATACTCACTATTTTTAATTTTTCTTTTAAGTTGTTACTCTTTAAACTTTTATTTAGAATATAAATTGTTAACATTTCTGTTTTAAAAATTAAGTACACTTGTATGTGACGATTTATGTAATGGAGGAGCGAGATCTCCTAATACAGGTATTAAAATACCTAAAAGGAGTTCTCAACCTAAAATTTGTAAAACTTGGTTGAACGAATAAATAAATTTTAAATTTTTAAATTTTATTTTTTAAATTTTAAATATTTTTTATATAAAATACAACTTTAATTTGCCATCTGTACTTCGTGAGCTCATGACGTCAGATCGCGCGACGTAGAGAAGGCTCACTGTTAAGAGACGCACCGTAATGGGAATCGACGAACTACGACTCGACATACACCAAACAATTCCATTAATTCAATGTCGTTCATTAGTTCAATGTTGTGTTGTGATGATACTTCGGTCTGTGAATTTCTAACAAATTATTCTATTTTGCACAGTATTTGGAAGCTTTAGAAAGTTCAACTACCTACTAGTTAGGTAAATGAAGTAACATTATACTTTGTTCTCTTTGTAGTTTTTTTTTGCTTATAATATGATATCATGATTTACTGATAATATCATTAACATTTAACCAACATTATCACTGAAATAAAATATTTATTTATCAAAAACCCACAGACTGAACTGAAATCGGCGCCATAGCTTCAGGCACAGCACTCAGATTAAGTTTTATATACTTATACTGTCGATGCGGCTCAAATCATATTCACTTGCCTCTAGTGAGTCGGAAGGAGCCAGAAGATCGCGGTTCGCGAAATAATCAGATTCCTCTGTGCTCGACCCTCAGAGAACGCGGCAGGAAGCGCAGATACAGACAATTGCTCCATCAGCAGCAAGCGGTCGCTTCCCGCACTCATCTCTGTTGACTCGAGGTCTTTCAGGAGCGCTTCATTAATGCTTAGTCACAGATCAAGACACACGCCAGTGTGTCAAGAGCCAAGTTCGCAATACATTCAGGCCGTGGGTCAATTTACACGAACCATTTCGAGCCAGTTTCGAGACCCCCATAACTTAATAACTATTGAACCTACATGCTTTTGATTTTGCATATCTAATAAGACCCGCTAACTCACTCATCAAAAGTATTTCCTACTTCCAGGTGACTTAGGAAGTTGAAAATTGGTATGGAGGTAGGTTATTGGACGTACACGTAGGAAAAAATCTGACATCAACACATTAATGGCTGGTATAGAAAACAAAGTTATTATTGCGGTCGCTTCCCAACATTATGTATGGAGCATGAATGAGTTAACTTTGTAATTGTTATTATTGAACGTTAAACTGTGTTTTCTGCCTTTGGATATCACAGAATTCTTGTAAAATCATTTTTTATTATTATTATTACCTATTTCTTGATGTTTCACTGTTTTCTTGTGTTTGTTTGATGAAAATACCATATAAATCAGCACATTAATGGATGGTATAGAACAGTGTTTTTCAACCTTTTTAATACCCGACCTCTTTATGAGTTAAAACATTCTTGCGACCCCCCTAGAGCCATAAACATACAAAATGTTATTGATTTGAAAGACTACGTTTATATTAGAGTATAGTTTTCTTAGATTAGAAAATGATTTAGTTATTATATTAATGTCCCCGGGGGGTCGCGACCCCCAGGTTGAAAAACACTGGTATAAAATTATCTCAGCAAATGGCAAGTTTTTCGAGTGCATGACTATCATTTACCTTGAGCTTGAGATGCTGAGGAATGTCTGCCGAGCTGAGATAATCGAGCGAGTACCTGCATGACTCAACGTCTGAATGAAGGGCACGGAAATTAAAAGTATGTACACCAAAAATAGCGTACGAGTAAACACATATCATGTACCTATTTTATCGGTGTTCGCTATAAAATTCGGCTGGGTTTATGCCAAGGAGTGCACATAATATCAATCGTGGCATCGTGCTGTGCTTGTATGATATTACTGAATTAGTAGAGCTGATATGGCAAGAAACCGCCGGCCCCTACTGTCTGCCAGCTGCCGATAGCCTTATAACACTTGCATAACAATCACAGCACCCATCGCAGCGGCATCGGCACAGATAATGAGCATCAAACAAACACTGTTGTAGCGCTCGGACTAACAAACAACTGTTCAGGGTCAGAGGCTGTGGACTAGACTAGAATGAACAATCAAAATGACAGGACAAACACAAAGGCGATGCAATTTCTCTCCGGTCCAAAGATGAGGCTATTTAAAAGAAGCGTAATTTAAGAGCTCACACAAACTTGACCAAGGAAACACTCTCGCAAGGCGCTTGCGAGATCTAGCAATCAATGCAAAAGAATTTATGTTTCCCTGGATGCTTGTTTATCGATGCTAAGATTGCTAAGGGAACAACTCATTTTTATACCGTTTATATTACCATAATTTGTATTTGAAAAAAATAAATTATCACTATATGTATAAAGGTGTTCTTAGTTATTTGACAGGCTGAGGTCTTTGCGACGTATCCAATCCTCACGGCAAGGTCACGTCAACCTTGACCTTGAGCAACCGATGACGGGACCATTTCCCTCTGCTCTTCGACCGGTCTCCAGCCGCCAGTCGTGCCAATCAGCTTTGCTCGCTGCTCGGAGCATTCTTCTTGTCTCAGTCAATTACGCGCAAACAATTGTACACACATTATCTTGCTCGCGATGTGAATAACAATACCGTGCTTGATTGCCCAGACTCGTATTAAGACGCTACGTTATGCAAGCATGTTGCAAACATAATAGATTCGTTATAAGTGGCAATAAGATGGCAATAAATATGTATGTTTGCTCAAACAAACAGCAATAACTCGTAGCTAATGTAGCTAATAGATGTAAGTTTGTACAAAAACGAGCAACGCGACGGACGGCGACGACGAGTGCAGGAAAACGACGAACATTCGAACACGCTCGCGACTCGAGCGAGTCAAGGTGAATTAAATAATAATAACTAAAGTCCAACCACGTCCGACTTTGGTAGGGGTGACGTCACTGTCGTTAAATTTTCACGACAACAATGTTATTTTGATTTAACGTAACGACCACTTTATGATTTCTGATTTGATTTGGCTGCCTGGTATCGCAAGTAGGTACGTAGTATCCATTAATAGATCCGTTATTGATGAAGACTTGATGAAGAGACCGCAGGTAGATAAGACTGAAAGAGTTCCGTTATGAGTAGTAACTACTCTCTATTACGTGCTCGATTACTTTTGTTCAAAAATCATGGCTCACTCAGCGGGCCGCAACTCACCCAATATCGCACTTTCCATTCCATATAAGACAATATTTTTATTACCAATAAAAATGGTACTGCTAAATTCTACTTAAACAGCAAACATACTATGAATGAGCAAAATATTTCTGTAATCACTTAATTTAGGACATCGATGGTCCTACAGAGCGTAGACTAGACCGACCTCATAACGTTTGGCCGTTTCCAAATACATACACTTTAGTGGATTATTGAACTATGTATTACTCTGAACTGTGGAACCAAATTCTAAGGAGCAATGTCCTGCTGCTGTTAGAGATGCACCAAGCCAATACGCTTCTACTCCCCACGCACACTTTCACGTGTCAAGTCAAATAAACTAGGTATATCAGGCTAATGTGTTGCAATCTTGCAATGTATTTTTGTTGTGTAGAACGACACCTCAATGTCATGTCGATAGCGCTGTCAGAAGGGCCGCCGCGCCGCGATAACGGAGACGCCCCTACTTACTCCGCAGTCGACACACATTCCATACAACTGCGAATTGTTTACTGCAGAACACATTTAAGATTACTATTTACCGGGTCGAAATAGAATTCAACTTTTGCGTATTATAAAGATAAACTTTAAGTATTTTTCATTTTATGTTGCACCCAAACTGTAAACAGATAGATAACCAGGTCGTTTTATGCACTATGAAAATTTACGTTCTTGCATGATACTAATAATAAATATCTAACGATTCAACGCAGTCTCCTTGGAACGTGTCACATACATAATTAAAACGTAACAATTTGCATATCACCGGCACGACCACGACCAGCACGTTATCAGCGGCGCAGGGACAGGCGCGACGTGGAAACGGAACGCGAGAGGCCTAGAGTGGCGTTCGCAGTCACGCAACCCATGAAGTTCTTGTTACTACGTGGCCTCCGATAAATACTTTAATTTTATTATATGTATAGTATACATGAAATAAACAAAGATGTCAACTATATCAAAGGCATAGCTAAGATACATTAAAAGCTAGCATCGGTCACTGATCTGTGATCTCTATCAAAAATTAGGCCATACTCCGCACACGGAGACCAAGACTGGTTGGAGAAGAAACGTACTAACTAATGAATCAACAAATTAACTTGGCCATCGAACTAATGAATCTTCTAAAGAATTCCTGCATTCAATATTCATTTTGATAACCTATTATCGTTACAAACAGTGCCAAAGATGAGATCACCGCGCTCGGTTTCAGGCGCAGTGGCGAGCAGACACGCACGCGTGCCGCGCGCCGCGTGACGCAACACCATCGCACGCAGCAGCCACTTAGCCGAACCATTCACCAGCAATGTGGCAACTGGCAACGCGGCACTGCTCCAGTTCACTCGGAGACGGACGTTTAGTGCCAAACTAACAAATATGTGGAAGACGAGAGTAATGACCGACATGAAATAGAACCCGAAAGAAACAAAGTCACCACGATGACCACAGTCTGTACAAAACTAACATCGACGTGTTTACACAACGCTTTGCCAGAATTACCACTGACCAGTTTAATGTTTGTTATAGAGGCACAATGTTATGACACCGACATTGTGTGAGTTTAGCATAATAATAATAATGTTAAACGACGCATAAATCCTGGATCATTTGGTCTTTATAGCTCGCTGGCGGCAAGCGCTGCCGATGCCGATGCCGCAGAGAACCGTGCATACTAGTAGCAAGGAACTCCAGGAACGCAGTCGTAACTTGCACCGCACAAACAGCAATCGACCGACTGAATCGAAAGAGAAACTCCTTGTTTAAATGCGAGTGCATTATTATGCGGGCAAGTGAAACTGAATCAGGCGAAGCGAGTTGCGCCCGGCTGCTATTCTTTTCTGGTTTTATGTTTACTTACATACAATAAATGCCCATACCACTGAATGAGTTTAGATTGAGATCTCAGATAAAATCATGAGCATGAGATATCATTCATATAAACAAGACAAAAATATACACCGTTGTGACGAGGAAGGAAAATGATGATCAGTGATGAGATGACCCTCAACAGTCTCCCACGTTCGGCATAGCATTTATCGAGCAAAACCGAGTCATGTGGCGTGACGTGCAAACAATTTGACAGACATTGTCGCGAACACGAGTCGTGATTCCGCCCGCTTAGGCGGATCAGCGGTCACGGACGAAACACTGATAGAGATTATAGTCCCCTTTACTGACAGATATGTAATTTACTGCATCGTTAAATGTTTCCGAAAAAATATTTAAAAATATATATACAGGGTGTTTAAAAAAATGCGTTTGAAATTTTAAGGGGTTACTCAGAATCAAGTACAGAACCCAGGAAAAATATTGAAAAAATCCGCTCTTGAATAATTTTTTTCAGATTCTCATACTAAATCTAAATAGTGAATCGAGAATTTGTATGAAAAACTGCAAAAAAAAATTGAAGAGCGAATTTTTTCAATATTTTTCCTGGATTCTATACTTGATTCTGAGTAACCCCTTAAAATTTCAAACGCACCTTGTTTAACACCCTGTATAATGGGTAGTATTTAATCGCGCTTCAGAAATATACTAGTTGCACATCAGATTAACTAAATTGGAACCTAACCTGTACATACTCGTAGACGGCGAAATAGTTGTTTTTCTGGTGGGATTCAGTATTTTGATGGGCGATTAAATATTTCCCATTTATAATTACACAGTTTCATAATATTGTTACAATAAGTGCTAAAAAACAACTTGCTAACAATTTCTCATTATCTTGCACGACTTCTAATCATCCGAGTTTCTTTTTATCAAACACCAAAAACGACAATTTGTTCTAAAAATTGTTTCAAATAGTGATATAGGGCATCATACATAATTTAATATACTCATAATTGTTTATATCCTCATTACGAAACTTTTAACTGAAAATTTCACATATTTTATGAAATTCCAAACTAGAAGCTTTTACTGATATCGCAATAGCTTATTCGGTTTATTTTTGACCTAGGTACCCCACTATGAAAAACTGTTCAAAGTTTTTCTTATTAGAAACCACTTGTCGAATCGAATGGCAATTCAATAAATTCTTTCTCGTCGATAAATGTGACATTCTTCAGTTTATCAATGTCTATCACTTGTAATCAGATAACACAATTTTAATGCAAGGTGAGAACATAATAATCTTCAGTTTTGAATACGTGTTCACAAATAGTTTGTGGGTTATAGGAGCGAGTGGATTTCGGGGAAGTGGTGAGGTGGATGGTCGCGTGACGGAGACGTAGAGACGTGAAGCCGAGTGCTCAGTGGGTACGGACGGACGTATTTTGGGAAAGTGCCGGATCTAAGAATAAAAAGGTAAACGATTCGAGACCAACGCGGATTCCGTCCACGCTGCACATGCACCGGCGCCAGCGACTGTAAACAGCTTTAAAGTCTAAATTACACTATTTATGATCTCTCCCTTTGTAAATTGTATAACTTTACGATCCGATCTCTGCGAATGTTTTCCACTACTATGCTTTAGTAGCGAGGCAGCACATATTACAAGCCGATTGAAGTCGGTTGATTTAACGTATTCCGCGTGGTCAATTATTAAAACTGTAACTTCACAGTAACACAAAGAATATTTCTTCAATTACGTTCAAACGCTACAAGTATTATTTACTTTCTCTATGTCGCGGTTCAATTCCTTGGAAAACCTCCATTGGGAATCAATAAATCAGCTGAGCGTCGCGTGCTGCATGTCGCACGAAACCAAATACTGCTGAAACAATAAGAACCAGCTTTTGTTTGTTGCCAAAGTTCCCGAGAATTCGCCTTTCAAGTTCAATTTGCATACGCGACCGGTTCAAATAATTGACTAGCTATATATGTATATAGCAGCTAAATAGGTAGCTTTGTTTCGCAAACAAAACTACAATCATCATCCACGAACCGAAGCGATACTTGAAATTATAAAATGTTAACTTTAATGAGCCATTGTTTAATTAATTAACCACAAATTTAAGGCCTCATATAGATAAACGGAGACCAAGGCCGGATAGTGATGTAACATGTCAACAATGGCACACATTAGCGTGCGAACATTCGGAGCGACTAGTTTCACGGCTGCGTCGTCAGCCGCAGTTTATATCATACATAACTTCTATAAATACGCAGGATGACATCATGATAAAGAGTTGCAATGATAACACTACGTAATCATCTTCTGCTACTGCAATAATCGCTGGCCTCAAAGTGGGCAGGTACAGTCTGAGCACATCACTAACCTTTCTTGGCCTGCTTTTCTCGATCACGCTCCCGCTCGCGTGCTTTTCTCTCCCGCTTCTCTCGCTCTTGTTTCTCCTTCTCCAGCCGCTTCATTTCCTTCTTCATGTCCTTCTCGTTCTTCTTCGACTTGGTGTCGTCAATCTTCTCCGACAGTATAAACGTCCCCGACTGGATCTTCGTATCCGTCTCCTCCTTGGGTCTCATCGTGCTCACTACGGAATAATCTCACTCTACAAATATCACTTAAAACTGCGCGAACGGAATCGATCTCTCGATTCCTTCGAGTGTTAAATGCTATTTCGGCACAGGTATACGTGAGTCGGCAGCGAGGGTTTATCAACACGTACGCGGCGCGGCGGGCGCGATTGGCGAGCGGTATCTGGTTATCTATCACTGACAGTCGTACCGTGCGTGCGGACGATCGCGAACAGCGAGCGAGGGTGGGCGCGGCACCGGTCGGTCGCGACGGCGTCTCAGAGCGCACTGACGGCGCACAGTCGCACACACAACACAGTCACAGTACTGGCACGCTGTGTGCCTTGTGGCGGCTACGGCGTGCGCGCGCGCCGCCATCGCCGCGCACAACCGACTCGCTCAAACAAGCGTCAAACTCTATAAATAAACCTCACTTCCTATACGGTCTGGAATCGCAAAACGATTTATGGCCATTGCACTCCCCGTGAAAACATTTGAAATGATGGCTCTCTGCGTGAGCTGTGCGCTGCTGCGGTGTTTCGGCTCGCCGCCCCGTGCTCGGGTCCGTTGTTTACATCGCGCCGCTCGCTTGGACTCGTTGCCAAGCGTAAGAGCTCCATTTAGAAACTGAAGTTTATCGGAAAACGGTGGCTCAAGGTGAATGTCAAGTGGAAGGCATGTGGCTCTTTACAATAGATCATTCACGCCCGAATCCATTTTATTTCGCTCTACTTCCGATCCTAAGATGTATTTATGCAAAATTCCGATCATTCGCTTGCCAACAGTGCTTAAAAGGTTCCTCAAAGGTATTTTTTTTTGCAGTTGTAAGATGTATCTAAAAGTATGTATGTAGGTATAGATATTTGAGAAGTCGTGTTTCGCGACCAAAGATGGTATCGAGATGAACTAGAAGGAACAAAAAGCTTTTTGGAAAGCTCGCTCGAGTCTCCGTCGAGGCGGCGCACGGCGCGGCGGCGGCGCGGCGAAACGATCACACAACAATCAATGACAGACACAACATAACTGTTTCCATCTTCTTGCCCTGACTCGATTTTTTCTAAATCAAGATATTTCAACCAAAAATTGGCTATTTTGGCAACCTGTTTTAACCAAAAAGTGGAATTATTATAGACCAAATCTCCTGAACACCGTTTTTGGTACTTTTATTTATGGATAGTCTTTAATATAAGCTCTCAAAGTGACTTTGATGAGGGTGAGGAGTTGGGATCAATCGATAGTCGTTGTTGCTTACTATGAACTCGTTAGCTCAAGCCTCCAGGGGTCCGCCGCCGCCGCCGCCGCCGCGCCGCTTCGGAACAATCGATGCTATCACTAGTCAATTTACTGTACACGCAGCGTGGGAGAAAGCGTAGCTACTCGACACCTCACTATTGTTAGTCGATGATATAACGATAACATAACAAAACCTTGCATTAGTAAATCACATGTCATCAAATAAAAATAGCCATTCTTCACATTATTTTGTTATGTTAAACACCGCGCGTTGTCTATCCAACAGATCGCCGCGACGCAGTCATCTCCGCGTATTATATTCGACAACAAATCAATTATAAACAACCTCAGATGCTTTGGAACTGTTCTGCTATAATTGACAACGCTCAACACGTTAAAAAACCAACTTCAATCGTAACAACTACAATTTTGCTGTTTTTTGTTTTTCTTATTTTTTTCACAAAGCGCTGAGTCAATTTAGATAAAATTTATATGGAACCACCTCTGAAGTAATAGGTACCTACCAAACAAAAAAAGAATCATCAAAATCGACACACAATTGGCGGAGTAATCGCGTAACATACATACATGCAAAAAAAAAACAACATACAGTCGAATTGAGAACCTCCTCCTTCTTTGAGGCCTGTTAAAAATAGAATTTCTTCAGCCACAAACGCGCACGTCTCCAAAGTGACTCTTCGTCAACGGTATTATGGTCGTTAAGGCATATCTAACGGAATTGTACATACGAGTATATAGGTATTTTTATTTATTTTATTTGGGGAGCTTACAGCCTTATTTACACAATGAATACATAGATAACAACTACAAGCCAATAACAAGCTTCCACATGTTGTAGTAAAAACAGTGTAAATTGCCTACTGGCATTAAACGTATTAGTAACTACAACCAAACAACAAAGACAATAAATAAAAAATAAAAAAAATGGAGAAGTATGGAGCAACGATAATCTTAAGGATAAGTTTCCAGGCTGTGCTATGTGCTCCGAGGCCTGATTTACAAGATGCTAAAGTGCAGTACCAAAGCGACGATTAGAAAGTAAACTGCATCTTATATTGGATTTGGAACCTATGTGAAACCTATGAAAACATTGGACTCTTCATACTAATTTTGCCGGTCAGTTGATCAATTCGTATGGGAGAGTCCAAAACAGAGCTTTGACTATGGGTTCCTTAGGAAAAGTTTGTTCATGAGCATTTGCACACCCTTTGGTATCAAGAACTAATCGAAAGTCACGCTAATTTGGTCCCTCCATACAAATCGATCAACTGACCGGCCAAATTAGTATGAAGAGTCCAAAAATTTTTTTGCGATTTGACTATGTGTTCCTTAGGGAAAGTTGTTTGTTATCATGAGCACATTCATAGACTTTCGTATCAAGAACTAATTTAAAGTCACCCTATATAGAAAAGAGCACGTCTCAACCGCACTTGCAAGCGAGCCTACCTGGCCGGAGGCGGCAAGTGGGCTGGCCGCTTCCCATGGCCGCGGCAAGTGACGCGTGTCGGTCGCGCCGCCGCGCCGCCGCCCAGCGCCAGCGTCAACGCCAGCGTCAACGCCCGCGACACGACCACGACGACGACACGCCACTCGGACTGGGAGGGAGCCGTGGAAACCAACGCAATCACGCCACTAATTTCAGTCTAAACCCATAATGTATCCTCTAATTATATTTGGTACTGTCGAAAAGGTTCAAGATACGCATACGCAACTATTCCAACTGCAAAATCATGTAGTTTGCCATACTATCGATGTGAGTGTCGTGAGTACTGAAGCATGAAAGGGCCGATTGAGTATCGGATTTAACACAATCCATCTAATGAATACCAACTTGCCTGCGGTCAGATGCATAGGCACCGCAAAGAAAGATAAAGCCCGACTAGATAAGATTCTTATTGAGACAAAAGGATAGACTACTGAACCCCTTGATCTAAATTAGGATTAACTTCGTTCCGCTTGATTCCTGGGCTCTGAGTAGTTGACGTGTAATTGCAGGTGTCAAGCGACTTAGCGACGGGCGTAGAAAGCGGTGCAAATGACCGTCGTCGTCGACGCGTTTCCTGCACGCACAGGAACCGCGCCGCGCCGCCGCAGCCGTCGCTGGATTATCCATCCGTCTCATTACCTACCGTAAGATTTCTAATCACTCATTGCAGTCAATGCTTTGGTCAGCCTTGACTCTGGACTAATTGACAGAAAATGGGATGTGGTTCAGAACGAGGAGCCTAAAGAACTGTTGACTACTTCGTCGGTGTCGTATTTTTTTCCATATATTTCGTTTCACAGAATAACCTCGACAGAACTTCTCCAGTCATACAGAAGCATGAAATTGAGTAAGTAGCTGAGTACGTACGAGGATGTCGAGGATTGCCGGCGCGCTATATACGGCGCTGCTTCCGGGAGCGGCGACCGACGCGGCGGCGGCGCGGGCGCACGCTGATATGTCACCTGTCACCAGGCGCTGCGCCGCTCTATCACACGCATTAATAACGAACATGTGCATTAAAACACTTTAATATAGACCTCTCCCTCAGAAAGATTTCCCAATAATTATAATAGCTTAATATCTGAAACGTGGATAGCGATTCAGATGTAATTACATGCAATATGGCAAATCGATCACAATTGAGCATTCTTTGATCGCGCATTTTCCCCCAAAGTCAAGCAGTTCAATACATTAAATTAAAGCAACAAGTAGGCGACGTTGATATTCGTATTAATATGGTTAGGTTAGACGTTTATAGGAAATAATGACAGGTTAATTCCTCGTGCTGAGGTGCCATGTCAGGCAGTCAGGCGCGTGTGCCCGACATTTCTCATTTTACCTCTAGAAGAAAAATATGAAATAACTTTCCCCAATTTGTATCGATACATGCTCAACATTATAAACGTTGATATTTGGGTACGTCATTGAGTGATATCTGCTATATGCCGTCTATGATAAAATACTGCTTCATTGCAACAAACTTACTTAAATATTAATAAGTACACCGAAATCCTGTTCATATCATTTTAGAGTTATAGTTTATAATATATGAGGCCGTATCTAATTTGCTTCCAAATAGCGAAGTCACTCAAGGTTGGTCTCATTCTTCGCGGCTTATCAAGAGCGTGCTGCGTGACAGGTGGCGGCGGCGGCGGCGGCGGCAGCGGCAACGGCGGCCGGCGCGCGCGCCTGCTGTCAGCACGCGACTCAGCAACACTCGCTCGACACTCGACACTGAGCGCTCGCCTCATGACTCGCGTACTCGAGTGCGGCTCGGTCTCCGGCGCAGGTTATCTTATCGGACATGCGCGGCTTGATTGCTCAGCAGCCAATAGCGAATGTCTTATTTATATGACGAAAACACTCGTAAAATATACATTTATATTACTCGTGTTCGACCTTGGCTAGTAGAACTCGTCTTCGATATTCTCATGGGTTTGTGTTTCATAAATAGATCCATTAAATAAAACCGATGTTTATAAAAAAAAGTTTTTTTTTACTATTCACAATTGGTTAGCTGTTGCTGCTCAAGATGAAACAGATCTCAACACGAACTCGTAATTCAAAAAGGTACCTTGAAAATGAATTCGCCGAGTCTAATTAAGCTTTAAACATGTTATTGATAATGTAGACAGTTAGGAACCATGCAGGAGCCACAACTTCAATACGCTCCGAATGCGGCTGCTGGGTGCTGGGTGCTGGGCTGGGCCGTGAGCTCGGCAGCTGGCAGCTCGGCCGCCAGTGACGAATATGAGTCAATCAGAATAATAGTGTATAAGTATTTTTTAAAACGTAAATCATACTTTCTAAAATTTGTTGTTTTTTCTCAGATGTGTAACATTAGAATCGGCCTGCTTATTTTAAATTTGAATTATACAGGGTGTTAAAAAAGTGCGTTTGAAATTATAAGGGGTTACTGAGAATCGAGCATAGAATACAGGAAAAATATTTAAAAAATCCGTTCTTCAATTTTTTTCGTCAGATTCCCATAGTAAATCTAAATAGTGAATCAACAATTCGTATGGAAAACTGAAACAAATTTGAAGAGCGGATTTTTCAATATTTTTCCTGTATTCTATACTTGATTCTGACTAACCACTTAAATTCTCAAACGCCTTTTTTGTTAAAACCTTATATAGGGGCTGCTTTAGAATATGAACATCTGATAAACTTGCGAAACTCAGGTGCCTAGCAACCGAGCGCGAGCCCGCTGCGTCCGAACGTCGCGCCACGTTGTTACCGGCACTGCGAGTCGAGCCAGTGCACTGGCTCGACTCGCGCTCTCCTCTTGTTTATTGCCCAATACAGAAATACCTGCCGTCCTTTTCTCTCAATGCCCAAGGTTGCACAAACTTAAATGAATAAGTCATTGTTTCTGCTCAAATCGCCGGCGAAACGAGTTTTCGGAACTGCGAGCGATCTGCGGCGAATCAGCGAACACATTGCACCAGTTTCTTCTAATTTACTGACTCTTCGTAATCGTTCGGTCCGGCCATTTACAACTATTACTGTCCCATCTTCCAAATCCTGACATTCGAATAAGTAAGATATATTGTTAGCATTTACCCATCTGCCTCAGCGGACGATCGCGATGCCTAATGCTTTTTCTGGTTATGTATGAATGTAAAATAAAGTGTAAACTTGTTATCGCGTGGCAATATCTTTCAAAGGATACTTGACATGCCGACAGTCGTGTCGTGGAGTGTTTGTATTCAGAATTCATTCGTAATAATATCTAATGGAATAGGGTTATGGACATTTACCGGTACTGAATCTGCGCGGAGCGGAGGCTCTACGGCGTGGGGCCGCGGACGCGGGCGCGGGCGCGGGCGCGACCGGCTCGCCTTCACCCACTTGAGGAAACTCACAGCCGCCTGACTCATCGCGGCTCCCATCACACGCGACTCGCGACTGGTTTTCGAAAGCAAAAGTATCGACAGAGACACGCGCCATTAGTCTCTGCACTCATCAGTCCACTCATCAATAATGGACGCTCCGAAGCGTGTTGGAGTCGGCGCACGCGAGGCGTTCAACGATTGGAACTGCGTAGCACTGGAATCCGGAATATTACCAGTGGCTAGTTACACCTTTGCGAGTGACGGCTTTGTGCCGTCATAGAATAATCTGACATACCAGCAGCATCAGGCCAAGGAGTTGGAGAATGGCACAAAAGGGTTGATTGTGAAGATTTTATCATTACTATTATTACTACTTCATCTGAAGTGACCTGTACGTGGAGTCGGTACGTGATACTACTCGTAATGAAAGAAAGACGAATGGACAACCTTGCACTTCAAATTACGACATGGGCAAGTGGCAAGCGGCAAGTGGCAGATCGACTGCAAAACCAGTGTTGCGGAGTGGAGTAGAATATTTCTACGAATGTTACATATATAATAATTGACCACGCTGAATACGTTAAAAACAACCGACTTAAATCGCAACAACTCCAATTTTGCTATGTTTTTGTTGATTTTCTCAAAAACCGCTGAATCGATTTCGATAAAATTTATATGGGACCACCTGTGAAGTATACCCGTTTAAACAAAACAAGAATTTTCCAAATCGGTTCAGGCGTCTTCGAGTAATCGGTGAACATACATAAAAAAATAAAAAAAAGATTCCGACGAATTGAGAACCTTCTCCTTTTTTTTGAATTCGGTTAATTACAAAAACGTATAAAACGAGAATGACCGCAACTGATATCAAATCTCGCATTATGTTGTGAGTGGCTGCAGACGAGTGTTCGCCAATAATAGGTGTCAAAGAGAGTTGCCGCGAATAGTAGTTATGGCGAATAATGGAATAGCGAATATTCGCCATTGCTATTGCGAATAGTCGAATTACTCGCCAGAATTAGTCGACATCAAAAACGATACTTACCATGTAAATTATAAATATTAAAGAATAATATCTAATGGTATTAGGTTGTAAAATATAAATTATTATTAATAGTATGCTTTTTTCGTAACATATGATTTTTTTCTATGTTACAAGAATCTAAAAATTACATATTCTATGATTTTTGAGAAGACAATAAATATATCATTTTTTTTAAATCTGTTGTAATTAGTAAGAAATAAAAAATAATGTTTGATTTTTTCAAAAAAAACTGTAGTTTTTGTATACAAATTAATGAGCTGTTAATTATTCGTCGAATAGCGAATAATAGACACAATTATTCACTATTCGACGAATAAAAAAAAATGGCGATTAATGACGAATAGCGAATAATAGCGAATATTCGCGGCAACTCTAGTGTCAAGACAATGATCAGCGGTCAGCTTGCGTTTAATGTAAAGCTGCAAGAGGCTCACGGAGGTAGGTATGTCTGAAGGTGCTTTTGAAACCACCGACATTACAGAGAGTGACAACTATCACAAGTTACACTAATAGTAAGTAAAAAATAGAACTTTTAGTACAAAGTTTTGTCATTATTACAGCTCGCGTCACGTAAAAAGAGCGCTGGCGGGCGTTCCGAGCTCCCATCAGTTTACTCTGACAACAGGATAGCATAATATAAATCGCGTAAGTGTGAAAGAGAGGGATCTAAACAGTTGCTGTCAGAGTGCATCCTCGGAACGCCAGCCAGCGCTCTTTTTACGTGACGCGAACTATAGATGAGTTCGCGCTGTGAGTTTCCCTAAATGAATGCACCAGGAGAGCTGCGGTGCGAGAGGAGTGGCGACGTGTTGAGCGACGGGCCCCAAAATTACAACATGATGACCACGACCACTGCTAAAAGTGAACAGAAGAAGACGAGAAGTCTACAGAATTGTTTGTTCATTATCATTAACGTTTCTCAATAAAAGTTTTACGGTATTATTATATAGCCGCCAATGATGGTCATGCGCATGCTTGCAACGAGGTGCACACAGCAGACTGGCGGCGCCGCGGGACGGAAGCGGCGGCGGCGGCGGCGGCGGCGGCGGCGGCGGCGCATCGCAATCCCGCGTAATGGCCCCGTCAGGCCGCCCCCTATTATTACCATAACACTTTAGGGCCGCAACAAACGGCACATTAGATTTGTTGCGACGACGTGCGCGCTGCCCGCCGGGTACTAGCTAATAATATTCATCAAAGCGGCGAGTTTAAAACCTCCGAGATAGCTTACACAATAATAGCATTACTAATTTTCTTTCACTAGTACTGTGATCATGTTTTTCATTTAGACTGTTTCTTAAGAGGGAGCTGGTAACATTACAGGCGGGGGGGGGGGGGGGGCAGGGCTGGAGAGTGCAGACCCACTTTCTACACTTTGTGGGAGATACCATCAAACGGTTCCATTTGACTGACAATCTTGGCAATTCACAGGAGTATCAAATCGTTTTTCTGCGACATCGAATCGTAATTTGCAATTTGAGATTGGACGACCTCAACTCGGGCCTTTGCAAGTGACTCGTCAAAGATTTCTAAATACTTAAAAAAAAACGATTGGTCACGTCACGTAGGTAACCCCAAACACAAAGAAGCTAGTATACTTCTCGCTTCTCATCGCTGTGTGCGACTCTACTGTGGTGGAGAAATGCTTTGTCACGCTATTGTTTATAGAATGAACAAATTAATCCAGATTCAGTGACCAATGTGAGTTATGAGTCATCTCATGACAACTCTACTGGCTGAGTATTGACCTCTCTCACGACACATCGAGGATAAATAATTTTAATTTCTAGTGCACGTTCTTTCTATTAAATTTTATGAAATCTTCTATGTATTTAACAATTTTAAACTAACTAAGTTCTAAAACAAACATATTAGACGAGCGAAAACACCCTAAAGCTGCAATGAACTGAATTTTCAGGAAATCCCAAAAATCATTTAATTTAGATGCAAATGGACGACCCGACGACACATACACGAATGAATGGTTAAAGAGCTTCAAGGAGCGATTGGCGTTACGGCTCGGCGGCGGACTGCGGAGCCAGTAAGGAGACACCGGCGGGCGGCGGCGCGGCGGCGCAGTGGAGCGCGGCGGCAGCGGCGGCTCCGGTCACCGCCGCACCCAATACTTTCCATTTACACCACCACCTTCAGCATCAGAAACACTGCTACTTACAGGTGAATTAAGCTCTCTCTGTCCTTCACCAAAGAGGCACTGATAAAATTGGGTACGTTCCAAAACAGGTACGTGATGAAAAATTTATCAAAATAGTTTACAAATCGTAAATCAACTGTTGCAAGAATCCTCGACTGTGCAGTTACAGATGACTGTGAAGATTTTACTGCCTTCCTTACGATGATCTCATAAGTGTTGTTAAACAATTTTCCTTCGAGACTTCGGCAGACAAACACGCATTTGAGTGATACATTCATGCATTGACCGCCACTACACCTACTTTTTAGGGTTCCGTAGCCAAATAGCAAAAAACGGAACCCTTATGGATTCGTCATGTCTGTCTGTCTGTCTGTCCGTATGTCACAGCCACTTTTTTTCCGAAACTATAAGAACTATACTGTTGAATCTTGGTAAGTAGATGTATTCTGTGAACCGCATTAAGATTTTCACACAAAAATAGAAAAAAAACAATAAATTTTGGGGGCTCCCCAATACTTAGAACTGAAACTCAAAAAAAATTTTTTCATCAAACCCATACGTGTGGGGTATCTATGGATAGGTCTTAAAAAATGATATTGAGGTTTCTAATATCATTTTCTTCTAAACTGAATAGTTTGCGCGAGAGACACTTCCAAAGTGGTAAAATGTGTGTGTCCCGTCCCCCCCCCGTAACTTCTGAAATAAGAGAATGATAAAACTAAAAAAAATATATGGTGTACATTACCATGCAAACTTCCACCGAAAATTGGTTTGAACGATACCTAGTAAGTAGTTTTTTTTTAATATTTCATAAATCGTAAACCGCAATTTACCTTTCATTCAAGTTACAACGAACTACAAGAACTTCTATATTATGTAACTTGCTGCTACGGAACCCTTCATGGGCGAGTCCGACTCGCACTTGGCCGCTTTTTACAAATAGTGCCCCCACCGCGCCTCTCTAACGTGCAACGTCGTCGGCTCCAGCCGACAAAAATGTATGAAAATCTGAAATCCTGACGCCTGGTCTGTGGCACGGAATCCCTAGCCGACTGTGGGGTGCTCAAAGGGTTAGTCATAGAAATTAGATCTCTATGGTTCAAGTTCTGAAAATGAGTACAGAGCTCTACATAACAATTGCCTGCGTAAGTGGAGTAGACGTATTGGCAGCGCAACGCCTTAAATGGAGACAACTGGAAGAACAAAACAGATAGTTTCGAAAAGCGTCGCAGATTAGAACATTAGAGCTAAATGACGCGACGACCTAAAAGCCCGGCCATCAGTGGCCATGTGGTGGCCATCGACTATAAATTTTCTAGCCGCAGCGCCGCGCCGGCGTTCTTGCGAGTATGTGACGTGTCCTCCTGTGCGCGAGAGTTCGCCGCAGATATTTTTTTTATAACCAATTGATAAGCCCTTGGCATCATCATCTTGAATTCGGCTATATTTGACTGACTCGGTGGCTAAGTGGTTAGCGATCCTGACCTCTGATCCGAGAGTCGTGGGTTCGATCCCCACACAGGGCAAACTTTTCTGTGATGAGCAGAATTGTTTGCTCTGAGTCTGGGTGTATAATATCTATATAGATAGATAGATAGATAGATATAACATTTATTCACTAATATGTATGTATTTAAATGTATATGTAATAATAATAATATCTGGGACAAATCACACACGGTCATCTGGCCCCAAACTAGGATGTGTATATATATCAGTCTCTGGTTCCCAAGATACAGGGAGTTTTGGGGCCAGATGACCATGTGTGATATTTCCTGGATATTATTATTATTATATTAGAATTATTAGGGCGCATCATCAAAACTCGGCTTAGGAGTAAAGCCGTCGTCATGGCCGAAATCGACTGGCTAGAGACAGACATTCGTACCTAAAAAAATCGTAATAAAAATACTAATTAATAATTGCTAGTATATGTGTGTATTGTTATATTTTTTGGCAATAAATACTGTTCTTATTGTTACCTATGTACGTGCCATTACGTACACAGCACGGCTGATTTATCATCACTCCGCTGACACCCCGAGACCGATACCTGCATACGTTATCAGTTGCGCTTTGATAGTGCTCTCTAATTGTTCATTATTTTAATACATTGTGCATAAATGAATTGCTCATTTCACTGTAAATTAATAAAATTATATTACTTATAGTTATTAATGATATTTATTTTAATCTATAAATTAAAACAATGAAAAGTGTGAATAATTAATTGTTTTGACTTGCAGTTGTACAATCTATATTTTTTTTATGTTTATGATATGGAAAATTACTTATGTATTTCACTAAATAAAACTGTTTGAATCCCCTTTATTTGCTTTTCCAATTAGAAGTAATCCTATTTGTGTTGTTAATAAATAATAACATACGTAATCTTCATCAGCTAGGCCCTAGCTAATAGCGCACACCCCGTGTGAGCAATCCCCATGGATGGAAAAGAAGTTTAAACATATCAAAACAAATAAAATCTCAACAATCCAACTGAGATACCTAACTAAATGACTAGAGGGCAAACTCATTTCCTTGTTAGTTGTTCGCGAACGCGAGCTCAAGGGCACGCGACCTGCCGCCGTTACGCAACCAGCTCGCGGGCGCTGCCGACTGCTAGCTGTCTGCCAGTTAGCACCTACAGGGTAGATAGTGCTACTTCTCAAGGAAACTCACTACCAATTATCGTGGTGACTGTAATTGTTACTGAACGCTACAAACATTCTCAGCTAACTTGTATCTGTGACGTAACATGAGCTACCGCTGATGCGCCGCTTCATCACTCTCCCAAAAATCATCCTTTCTCCAGCACTGGGACTCATATCTGCACGGGCCACAATGTATAACCTTAATAAATAAATAAACTGTATTGTATGCATTCTACAAACAGTATATTTTAAGTTGTGTATTGTATATTAACAAGACTTAAGTAAATTATTATTCATAATAGATCTGCAGTTTAATTCTCTACCACTGATCTACCTACATTCCCCTTGAAAGACTATGATAATTTTGTGTGACTGTACAAGCGCCCTGGTTTCCACAACCAGGTGCGCCCATTTTGCGTGACAAACTATGATAGGTATCAATCTCCAGTATTTCTATAGTTGAATGTAACCTACATTTTAATTTTGTAGAGGCAATACTATAAATACTATGCTACCACAAAAGACGACAAGAATATAACAAGTCTTTGATTTAGTTGATACTTGCTTCTGATTGTACGTTCTTGGTGGAAAGTGAAGTTTTATTTTAAATTTATGTGGAATTAGTGAAAAACCCCTACCAAAATGAGTAAACTCTAAGATTTTATCAAAATATAGACGTAATTGCTGAATAATTTATACCTACGATTGGATTATGTGCCATGCTAATTTTTGAAAAACTAAAACTGACGAGTAAATAGCAATTTCAATTTCGAACTAATCGTTTCAATATTTCACTTTCAAAAACAAAGTCTGCTCATCTGTAATCACCAAGTATGTTTCATTTAAAAGAAAACGTGTAAAGAAACTTGAAATTGTTTTTAAATTTAAAATATTAAAGTAAGACCACAAGTTACTGAGGTACAGGGCACTCTTAAACTTGAATAACTATTGAACGAATTGGTATAGGCATGTGCTACTAGTTATTCAGTGTGACTGTTCAGACGCAGAGTAATACTTTTATGGACAGTTTTAGACAGGAGACAAGCCGAGGCAGGGGTTCTGGTGGACTAATTATTTGTCAATTTAAAATTGTAATTATTAATTTTGAACCCCATATATATTTTGTTGATTAATAGGTAAATGTTTCTATTTCTATATCGTATTATGTTTCTATAAGCTTTTTACCTAAATGAATTAACACTTCTCTGGTCTTCAACTGTTTTTAAGTTCAAAAAATAAGGGAAGGTTTGAGGCTACTCTCTGACCATGGAGCAGTGCTAGTATGGTACTGTCCTACGAGCAGTGAGTACAATAACTAAGCTTTCCTTTGCAAATAATTCTTTAGTAAAAAAGAAACCGAAACTGGGCCGTATGCCGCCGTTACAGGATGGGCAGTTTAGGTATATCTCATACAAATGTTACGAAGGTTACTCTGAAGCGACTGACATGGTATAATTACCGAGTGCCTGAGCCCAATTCAATATCAAGTCGCCGCGATGACTTAACCCAGAATTAACCTTACACAAAAGTTGGGCGCGTGAGAAAAATCGATAATCGCAGCAGTGTATCGGCGGCGAAACGCCCCGATCCAATTGGAAACTATTTGTTTGAATATTCAGATCTTCGACGTCTCTCATGAAAATTCATAATAACAAAGGGAACCTTGAATAATTGCAAAAGAAAGGTTCAGAGCCGGTGTCGCACTCACCCATTGTGAAGAGACGAGCCGACAGCTATGCGTGACTGGACTTTAGCAAGATTTATCGCAGAAATCTTCTTTGCATCCTCACTAAAACACACTCAGTATACAACTATCACTTCTACTTTTGAATTGGTCAATTTGAAAGTATAGTTCAAAGGCTTTACGATTTTATTTAGATTTATGCCGACAAATTACGCGAATTCCCTTAACACCGCAACTGTTGACTGATTGAATTGAATGAGGAATGACTGATTACTGAATGAACGTGAATGATCGAATGAAACCGAGTGAGAATGAACGACATGCGTTCAGAAAACAATAGTGCACTTACATATGTATTATGAAGCCTGTGAAAAAAAATCTTGAATAATACACAAAGGCGCTGCTATTCGATCCTGAATGGCAATATTAAGATATTGGTGTCGATTCAGGTTTCACGATTAAACTTATTTGACAGGACTAAACTTAATTTAAGCATCCTGTCCTTGTCATTTCAATATAGAAAGAAAAAGAAAGAACACTTAAATTAAGTTTAATCCTGTCAAATAAGTTGAATAGTGAAAACCGAATCGACACCGTTATCAACTCAGAGAAGCTCCATAAAAGTTAGAATCATAAAGCAGAAATGGCTCCGGCTGAATAGAATATTTTTAGCAGACTAGGCTGTATGGCTTTGAACCCTTTACCTTTCGCATCTCGAAATAAAAATATATTTGTAGTTTGCGCTGGCGGGAATATAAACTGAAAATTCTTAAGTTCATAACATTAAATGTTTTCGATTCGAGTAGGAAAAATATCAGAGGCAAAGAAGTTTTATATCGTCGCTCCGCCCGCTGAGCGAGGTGCAAGTCTGTAATCCGAGGGTTTATCAGTTACCTCCATCCTCCACCTCCATCAAAAGGATAGATATCTGTATGAAAGGAATAACGGTGTTTATGGGTGCGTGCGCCAGTAAATGAACGAACCCAGTGAATGAACAAATAGATAGTTTTTTGCTCAAAATAAGAATTCTACGTAATTTTACCAAACAAGTTTTTTTTTTCGATTGGTGTCCACACCATACGGCTTATGGGAATATTTGTTAGACTTGTAGAGCGTCAGTCACAAATGTGGCAAACGTTTAAAGTAGACTGCAGTTGTGTTCATTTGAAATTGTATGGGAGTGTAACAAGGGTTCAGGTGAGTACGTGCCCACTTAATATGATTATCTGGAGTTTACTGTAATTAATGGATATGGTACTTGCATTTCTTAGATGAAAAAAAGATTGATATAGCTATTTGTAGTTACTTTATTTCATTTTATGAATATTTTAGGGCGTTCCAGTACTGGGTAATAAAAATTTTTAAAATCTAGTGAATGATCACCCCGTTTATTCAAAGGGGACAAGTACGAAATAAGCTTTTGTAATATTTTTCTTTATAGTGATTGAAATAAGATTTTGACTTCAACAATATGTTTAATATTCTTTACCCAACAACGAGTCCAGTGTTGGAACATATGTTTTCATTGATTCAAATCACTGAACTTCGGTTTTAAGCCTGGTTAATTTCTTGGATATTTCGATCTAATGAATTAACTTCTATATTTGGTAGTGTTCATTTGCGGGTTCCATAGATTTTGTGATTGAATGAAGAGATTTGTAAGGTATCTATTTAGTATTTATTTTTACATCTAAAAGATTCATTTGTTATTGGTATAATGAAGATTGCAGAACAAGTAAAAAAAGAAATACGAAAATAAATACTTCAGCAGGTCCAGATTTTTAGTATTTCTGGCTGTGTTATTCAACTAATTCTTGCTTATGCTTGCTTGCCAGCAGAGTTAATGTCATATGATGTAGGTTAAATTGCAATGGGCTCAAGTATTTACTTATCTAGTTTATGTATACTGATGTTCATTATATTGATTGCCACACTTTACTATATAATTACACATCCACAAAGTATATGAAAGTGCCCCACTTCTTCAAATCAGAATACAAAATATCAAATGAAAGGGTTTGTTGTAAGGGTCTCATATATGATCTTTTTGTAATTTTTAAAATGAATAGTATTTTTTTTAAAGGAAATATATGAAAATTGATCATTCTGTAATATGCCGAGTTTGACTGCAACATAAAATAGCCGACTGCTGCTGACTCTTAACTAGGTTAAGATGTCTCTACACAGCGTTTGTATTATATTCTAAAACAATACTTAGTTACGTAAACCAATGTTACGTTAATAATATAATTAATTGATGTATCATTCTATATCCGACCATCATACAATAAACTACTTCGCAGCCCCAGTACATCTTTTAGTCAGTTATCCACGACAAACATTGCATGGCGACCCTGCCAGTGCTGCCTTTGGGCAGTGCTGAGCAGATGGATTGAGATATTCTATGTTGACAGTAAATAAAGTATATTTTTTTGGATCCGTTGCGTGGTCGTACAATGATGCTCGTTATGTGACGCGTTAGATGAAATTGAATACATAAAAATCAAGACAAGACAAAGACATCGATATATTCATACTGGCGGTTCCTGATTTAAAGAACAATGATGGGTAAGAGATGTACCTTTTATTTATTTGTTGGGCGCCGGGAGACGTTCGAGTCGGAAGTGGAAGCTGCCGGGTTGACAAAATACATGCACTGCACTATACGTTAAGACAATTAAGTGAAGTGATAATGTGAAAAATGAGTGCGTTTTCCTTTTTAACTGAATTGCCGCGGACAATATTACAATATAAGTTACGGTTATATAGAATTAGTTATAATAGTTTACGCAAGAATGAGTATTTTGTTATTAATATTATTAGTATACGTATATGTAGCTATTGACTCTGTCTCATTATTATTTAATTTTATAATATATTATTTTATTACTATTTAAACCATTTCACTTGTTACAGCAAATCATTTATTAGATGGGTCATACATAACATCTTACTAAATCACTCAAATGGTTGTCAAGTTTATGAAAATATTTTATTTAAAAAAAAATATTTTTTTAATTCTGTTATGTTGCAATTACCAATTTTATTAATCTGCAAATTAATTATTTTTAGTTATCTCAGAAACTACTGATCCTGAAATTAAAAAAAAATACAGTGAATGGCTCTTTACTTTAGTTATAAACTACAGGAAAGTTATCAAAAGTCTATGGTATTAAAATAAGATAGAGAAATTTTCAATATTGTTTGTCAGTGTGTGAGTCAGTTTTGCACTTGTTCAGTTTTAATTATCGTTGAGAACTTCAAATTATATTTAAAGTAATTGAGAAATACCAAATTGTCGCAGACAACAATATTACAATAAGGGCATATAAAACACATTTTATTTTTTATTTTTATTTTATTAAACATTGGGAGAACATAAACGGTGATGTACAAAAACATTCAGAAATGTACTATAACTAAGATAAGATGAGTACAACCCAACAACATGTTCCACATGTGAATAGAAAAAAAAGAGGTCTTTTTTGTCAGTTACCACACGAGACGCAAAAGAGAAAAATATAAGTGTATATCAAAAGAAATGCTAGAATAAACATTGTACATACTTGGTAATAAGGATAGAAAAAGTGCTTTTCATAACAATAAATACAGTTGGTTAAGAGAAAGAAAAGAGAGGAAGGTAGAAGCTCAAAAACATGTTGACAATATACGTACATATCCAAAGAAGTAATAATTTCATAGTTTGTTTAAAAATAAATAATGATAAAATCAAAACGAGTTAGTAACTCCGTGTTGAAGTAGGTAAAGCTACGAGTTTGAGACATTATAATTTTGAAATAACTTTCTGTTTATATTTGTTTAGTGGCAAGGCAAATATGTCTAAGTCAGTAAATTGTTCGTTGTATCTATTAAGCATTCTGCGGACTGGAGAACACAAACCTGAGTTGGTTCGACAACAATTTAAAGAAAATAGACGCTTCGATCTGAGGTTAGAAGCAGGCACACGGTATTCGATTCTATTAAGCAAATCGGGGCAGTTTAAGTGATTGTTTATTAATTTATACAAGAACATTTGCTCCAATTGTACTCGACGCTGCTGAAGGGTAACAAATTTGAAAGTGTCTAATAACATCTGGTAACCACCGTATTTTTGAATGTGACATCGATAATTAACTAATTTAAGAAATTTCTTTTGCACCCTTTCTACTGCGTCGATGTAAATTTGGTAGTAAGGATCCCAAATGATAACGGCATACTCGAGTATTGGTCTAATAAGACTACAGTAGAGATATAGATAAGTAGTCGAATTCTTAAAATCCTTGGCTATTCTAGATACGAAACCAAATATTTTGAAAGCCTTAGAAACTATATTGGAAACATGGTCTTTCAAGGTCAATTTAGTGTCAAGTAAAACCCCTAGATCCCTAATAGTGTTGACCTTTTCTAGCCTGTGGGTGCCAATACTGTATGAAAAAATTATTGGTTTAGTTTTTCTCGTAAAAGAAATAAACTGACATTTTGGGAGACTTAAATAAATTTTATTATTGTCACAGAATGTTTGAAAGGACTGTAAATCTGCTTGAAGTTCTAAACAATCTTGTATATTTTTAATCTGTTTGAAAATCTTTAAGTCATCCGCATATGCAATAAAATTAGAATACTTTATATATTTCTTTATATCATTTATATACAGGGTGTTAGGTAAAATACTGCAGATATTTAAATGGCACGTAGGGGCTGCAGAACCTATCACAAATAAAAAAGAGCGAAGTCTATATTCCCCTTAGTTTACGAGAAATAAGGGTGTAAAGTTGCCCTATTTTTTCTCAAATTTCCGCTTTGCACCCACTTTTTCAGGTCGAGTCAGACATGCTGAACGCTCACAATTAACCCCAGATTTTTTAAATTAAAATTTCCCCACAAAACTTCAATTACAACTTTTTTTTTAAACTGCTCCCGTGTATCGCCGCCCTTATTTGTTCCATCTCTTTCTCACACGTACAATCAGTATCGCTGTCTTACTCAATGACGTCATGCAATAGGTACGCACGCAAACACACAAACACACGGGGCGACGACGACGTGCGGACGCCGCGGGAGGCGCGGGGATAACCGTTTGCATGGCAACAATCGGGAGTCCATAGGGCAACAGTAATCACAAAAACGATATCCACCCAGGCGAAGCCGTGGGCGATAGCTAGTTAGAAAATATCAGGAAAATAAAAAATCTGACCTAGCCCCCAATATTTTTATAAAGTCGGCGCCTCTGGACACGGGAGGCCGCGGTTTCGAATCCTCCCCGGTAGGATGATTCAACTTCGAAAAGACTCGGTTTGGTTGGTGGTAGGGCGTTTAACAAGTTGCCTAAGTAATTAGATCTCTTTTAAAAATAGCTAGCAACTACCAAAGTCTTGCCGCCAAACATAAATGTCGGGAATCGAACCCGCAACCTTTCCTTATGAAGCGAGCGCCACACTGCTGAGCCACGGAGGCGATCAGGTGAGATCATTAGCAATTTAAAAAAATATTGGTACACAAGCCAGATACTAGTAGGGAAATCCAAATGAAACAATTAAATTGTTATTTTTACCCCCAATATTTTTATGAAGTCGGCGCCCCTGGACACGGGAGGCCGCGGGTTCGAACCTACCGGGGTTCAACTTCGAAAAGACTCGGTTTGGTTGGTGGTAGGGCGTTTAACAAGTCGCCTAAGTAATTAGATCTCTTTCAAAAATAGCTAGCAACTACCAAAGTCTTGCCGCCAAACATAAATGTCGGGAATCGAACCCGCAACCTTTCCTTATGAAGCGAGCGCCACACTGCTGAGCCACGCAGGCGATCAGGTGAGATCATTAGCAATTTAAAAAAATATTGGTAGACAAGCCAGATACTAGTAGGGAAATCCAAATTAAACAATTAAGTTGTTATTTTGATAAATAGTTTAATTGTAGGTAGAGATAGGTAGATAAACAAATTCTAAGTAGATATTAGAGATTGTTCGAAATGCCCACCGTTTACACGTACACAGAGTCTAGCACGTTTTCGCACAGGTCTATGCAAGGAGTCAATGACCTGAGGGTCCATTTGAATAATATCAAAGGCCATGTCGATTTTGACTCGCATTTCCATTTCACTCTCACTTTCGAACTTAAAAACTAAGTCTTTCACGTGGTTCCACACATAAAAATCCAATGGATGACCATGGCGGCCAAGCCTCTGATCCTCCTCGTCCTAGCCAGCGGTCTCCAAACTGCTCAACTGCTGCTCAAACTTCCTGCAACGCACGAGGACCATTGATGAAGTCACGGCCTTCTCTCCGAAGCGCTTGAACGATCCCGTCTATGGTGTTCACACTGGATATCTGGCGATTTGGGTTACAGTTTTCTGACGCACTTTTCTCCTCCTCCTTAGTCGGTCCCTCTCCCTCAGTGCTGAGGATCGTGACCCCCTTCAATTACTATTTTCCTGGATAGTATAACGCCAAGCCTCGCGGTTCATAGCTAGATTCGATGCCTAGTGAATCCTCCGAGGCAGAGTACAATGCGCGATAAAATTCTCATAGGTGCGCGAAACGCGAACGCACTTAGCAAAGTAAGTTTCGCTACTGACTACTGCGTCACAGTTTTCCATTGTGGCTGCGCCAGGCCTATGAATCAATCTCATTGGTCCAAAAGCCGTAGACCGCGCTACCACAGATAATATCGCATGGTTTGTTAATAATTTTCCTTTGGTTTTTTTTCAAGTGTAAAAGGGACAGACCACTGAGGAACAAGGAGAGACTCTTGTCAACCCACTGTCGACTTGTCACTAGAACGTTCTTTCTTTTTCTCTTCGCGCGCTTTTGGTGAACGTTTGAGAAAATTATTTTTGTGATATTTTTGTAATAAAAAGCGAATATAATCATTTAAAACATTATTTTTCGTTCTGCTTCTGTTAACTAATCAAGGTATGTAAACAATTTACGCTAAACGGGTATGGTTATGCAAAGTGCAACGTTGTGTTTATTAGCTTATTAATTAAATCGTCTTGTTCAGTTTTAGGTATTAAATTTCATTAAAATGCCAATACATCATTGTTGCGTGGAAGGATGCAGTTCTAGAAAACCGGCCGTGAAGCTTTTTAATTTGCCCGCCAACGATGGACTTCGAGAAATTTGGTTACGATTTCTTATACCAAGGAGTCCATCGCTACAGAACTTGTCGAGAGACGTGCTCGTCTCAAAAAAGGTAATTACCTACATGCCTAACAAGCCAGGACTTGAGGTAGCCTTCGTAAGTTTACTGCAACCGTACCTGCATAACTCTGAGACTAGTCCATAGCACCTACTGTCATACATAGCCAATGGGAAATCTCACTTGTGATCAATCCTGATGTATTATGTGCTGAGGAATAATACTAAAATTAACCTGCCCGCTTCATCATCAATGATGATGAAGCAGGCAGGTTAAAATCATCATCATCATTAGCCAAAAGGTGTTCACTGCTCCCCCAAGGATTTCCACACCGACTGGTATAGGACCAGTCGCTGCTCGCATCCAGTGGCTTCCCGCAATCTTCACCAGGTCATCGGTCCACTGAGTTGGAGGCCTGCCCACACTGCATCTTCCGGTGTGCAGGTGCCACCTTTTGTAATCTCCCTTGCCTATGTATTTTGATTTTCCCTATGATAACTTTGTACACCTATCTTTATCTGTTGTCATATTTGCAACTTTCAAATAAATAAGTGTAGCTATTTTGTAGACTACATATGAAGTAAGTTTTTAGGGTTGCTAAACTTAGATTTTATTTATTATTTTCATTATTAGATTTTTACAGTTCTGTATCTCAAAATGAAAAAGGAGCTCTATAGGATCACTTGTGTCTGTTTGTCTGTCAATTTGAATCTACTGGACTGATTAAATTTGTATGAATAAAGATATGTGTGACTCAAATGTATGTTACCTAAATAAAAATATGATATAAATGAATTTGAGTCCTACCTAAATAAATCAGGAAAAACGTTTGCAAGTTGTACCATATATCAAATAAAATGGTTTACTCTGAAACTACTAAGCCAGAAAATAGTTCTTTACTCACAGATTAGGAAAACCTATAAGAAGCCTTTGGTCTAAAATATGGTTTGATTGTACAGAACCGTACATGAATCAGACACTTGACAGACACTTTTAACTGTAATATATTGTGTTAGATAATCTTTATTTAATTTAATTGTCTGTTATTTTAGGTATGCAAGCTGCATTTTGAGCCAAAATACCTAACTGGAACTGGTGATAAAAGAAAAAGACTTGCTTGTCCCACTCTATTTTCAGATGAAGAAATTCATAGACGCCAGCCATCTACTCCAATCCAAATTTGTAAGTACTATTGTTTGTTATTGCATAGTTTGTATCTACTCGTACTACTTTTATAAAAAAAGGAATGCTGGTTTTGTAGTAATATAAAAAGAAGAAAAGAGAAGATCGACCGAAATAACAGGGGATGAAACTGTAAATAAGAAACTTATTTTAAATAAAAAGACAAAAAATAAGTAATTAACTAATAAAGGAGAGAGAAAGAAAGAGCTCAATGTTATTTGCCAAAATCAAATCGTTGATAATGTAAATGAGAGGATAAGACTAGTTTGTATTTTGTATGTCACAATATATTTGTACTATTTTATATAGAGACAGACTTCCAATATTCTTAGCTAGGACACGTCGATTTCTAGTTTATAGTAGTAATCATAATGACTGGTCAAACCTTTATTTGTAATTTTATTCAAACGGACACTTACCTATATGTAAAAATTTTCACCAATCAATATAATATTTGCATACATTAAATTTTCAATTTCAGCATTCGAAAATATAGAAGAAGACCACAATTACTCTCTAGGATTATCAAAGAGTATTGCTGGACCAGGATCACATCAGCATTCCCAATATGAAAGTAAGTCATTATGAAAACTATACTTAAAAGGTATTGAATTAAAACAAATAATAATTTACTTTTTTGGTTATTTTGTTACATTTTTTTATTGCAAGTTTGATGTGTTTCTGATAAATTGGTATTGTTATTTTATTATTATGTTGATGGGCTCATTGGGAGGTTTGTTTATTAGGAAAGTTACCTATGTCTTACATTATACAGGGTGGCCGGGAGAGTGACGTCCAAAGATAAAATTTAGGTGCCTCGTATACAGGGGTATCCTAATCACCCACATGTATATTCGCGATTTTTCGTAGTTTTCGAGTTAAGATTTTTTTAAAGAAATTTTTGAAAAAATTCAACTGTAACAGCTATTTTATTTTTGAAAAGAGCAAGTTTTATTAAAAACTAGCTTTTGCCTGCGGCTCCACCCATGTGGATGTCGCTTAATGACTGTCTTAAGTGAACACAGTGTTATTATAAAATAATTATTTCAGTTGAAGACATGTTGCGCCTCAAATACATCAACAATGATCACACCTATGCTCTGAATTCTAAAAACAGTATTGTAATAAAACCTGATGAAAGCGGTAAAGCCATATTTAATTTTTGCTTTAAAATTTTTCTGTAGTCTGCTACTTAGTAGTTTTACTGTAGTGAGTAGCTGTTTAAACATTTAGACTACACCTTTTAAACTTTTTAGAATCACAATTGACAACATTTCATTTTCCATGTAATTTTTCATGTAGGTATTATTTTGTATGAAAATCATCAATGAAATATCCATTTTTTATGTAGTATATTTCTGTATGAAGTTGTAGAGAAATGTTTACAATATGTGAGAGAACTTTTTTAACTGGTCTAAATGAGGAAGCCCAATAATCAATTCAAAGTTTAAATAAAGCAACATCGTAAGATATACAGGAAAATGGTTTTTAACTAACTTGTTTTTTTGTTGTGCTGTAACCTGAGGCTGTAACGAACACTGGTCAAGTGTGAGTTATTCTTGTAATGAATAAAAAAATCACTAACATTTTCTCAAAATCTCCCAGTTAAAAAACCTCAGTATATTATGAATTATGTAGCTAGTAGAATATGTTATTGGCCTCTTTAAAAAAATATATTAAGTATAATTTGTATGTTTTCAGGATCTACTATTCACACTTCACCCGCCACCGCAGATGCAAATTCAACTCCATCAACTAGTGGAGCCACATATAGAATTTCGTCTTCTGAAGGTCTGGGTAAGTTTAAAATTTACATTATACAGTAAATTTTCTAGACCCAATTTTTAGGGTTCCATAGTCAGAAAGGAATCCTTATAGTTTCACCTGTCTGTCTGTCCACGGCCTAACTCAGAGACTATTAGTACTACAGAGCTGTAATTTGGCAAGGATGTACATATTAATCACACCGACAAAGAGGTAAAATAAAATCTCCACTTGTTACTTATACTAATTTTGCTATTTGACTTTTTTTTGGGCACTATTAAAACTTCTTGGAAATACAATAAACCCGAGGATCTTCTTTAAATAAACTTACATTAAAAAAAATGACAAAGTTAAGTTAGTCGCTCAGTCCCAAGTTGAACTTGTTTTTTTTAGTACCTACCTGCGATGCGTCATCTACGTTAAATAAAATAATATACTATATTTTGAATATATCTAAATTAATTGATATTCAGTTATAAATAAATTCTTAACAATCTTCCCATCTTGTTTTTAAGCTGGGCATTCACTTGCAGTAGTAATCTAATGTTCTGTTTAAAAATATTGCAGATCCTCTTATCAAGGAGCCTGTTGCGTCATCGCCGCGAACATTTGACAAGCCGTCAACTACAGACGCTACAGGTTTGTTAATTGGGATACTTTTTGGTATTCAGTGTATTTACATCCAAGTATTCTGCGCATCGGTATCGGCATGAAATCACAACCCATCATCGAAGGCTTTCATCTGTCTACTACACCCTTAGAGTATTAATACCGAATTTTCGATTTAAAAAAAATACAAAATGTTAAAATTGTTACCATTTATCTACCTTATGCGGTTCGCGCAATAAATGATCGCTCAATCCTGATGGTTCATATTTCGTAAACACTGGAGTTGACTACAGCCCCACAACCTCAACCAATTGGGCCTCAACAATTAGCCACTGAATGTATATTGTATATAGAATAGAGTATGGCTTAATCAAACCTAGATGAAACCCGTGCCTCATCAGTTGTGATAGAATGCGTTGTTAGTTTAACATAAAATATTCCAATTAAATATAAACCTAAATATAAAAAGCGGTCGTGGCTCAGTGCGGCTTGCGTGGTCGCATCGATCAAGCAGGTTAACTTACAACAGACACGGTCATAACCTGGATGGTTTTGACTGTTAGTGGCATTTATCTCGACCGTTTCCGTGCTTCGCAAGGCACGTTAAGCCGTTGGTGCCGGCTGCTATCGCTAGCAGTCGTTAAGCCATGTCAGAGGCCTTATAGGCGGCTTGAAAACTTCTGACACTGGGGTTGGCCACTAGCCCCAACAACCTCCACCAATCCGGACTTGGCCCCCGTGTGTGGAGTATGGCCTAAACCTTCCCGAGTTATGGGAAGAGACCCGTGCCCCTGCAGTGGGGACATAATGGGTTGTTAACAAACAAATATAAACCTTATATTATGTACCTATATAAATATGAATTGTAGATATTAATCATGATTACAGATGCCATTTCTCATACCTGTGCCATGCCGTCTTCTGCTGTTGGATACCCGTCATCTTCAGGCTCTATAAGTGAGTGATTTATGTTATGGCGCTTACTTTTTTACCTGCTTGTCAAAAATAGAGGTTGACCATCTTTGTTTAAAATAAAAGAGTCTAGCAGGTGTGAGCATTATTTACTGTCTGTATATACAGGGTGTAAGGGACAGGTTTCCGAAAACTTTAAGGGCTTGCTCAGTAGACGAAACTGAACAACTTTCCACAATTTTTTTTTTCAGGAAACGAAAAAAGAAATCGGCTTCTCCATACAACCTGTCCATTCAAGTTTATAATTTTGTATGGAGAAGCCAATTTTTTTTCGTTTCCTGAAAAAAATTCTTGTGAAAATGAAAATATTTTATTCGAAGTAGGTAGCAGTGTACACTTTTCGAACGTCATTCTTTTATCTACCTAATACGAGGTTCCTGCCACTCGGAACTCGTATACCCGCCGTTTCGGGAAGTGTTTGCGGAGTGAGAAGACACTGAGGGCCCTAAAAAAACTCCCTCCAACACATTAAAAAAAAAGTCTTACATTCTATTACATCTTAATGCTATATAAATGAATTATACAATGTCATGTCTGTAAATAAAATATACAAAAATAAGAATAAAGTAAAAACAATAAAGAAAGAAAGGATTCAAGACATAAAAGTAAAAAGTAAAAATTGTGGAAATTTATTCAGTTTCGTCTACTGAGCAAGCCCTTAAAGTTTTCGGAAACCTGTCCCTTACACCCTGTATATGTTTCACTAATGCATGTATTAGTTATTAATGTCGTACTTTAATACTTTGTTAATACTTTCTAACTAGCTGTTTCGTCCACGGCTTCGCCCCACGTGGATATAGTTTTTGTGATTATCGTTGACGGACCACAGTGCAGCCTTAAAAGTTTTTTGGGGTAAAAGTATACTACGTTGTTCCCCGCCATCTGCCGAAGCTTTTTGCCAATGAAATCATTTGAGTAATTATAGCAATAAATACCTTTATTTTTGGGGTTCCCTTGTAATTCTCGAGGGAATTCAATATTATTTCAGAATAAAATGTACCCTATTTGACTGCCCTACTGCATTATATCATGACCCTCCCACCTGTCAGCATCATACTTTCATAGTGTAAAGCATAAACCGTGAAGTCACATCGTAGTAACTTTTTGTGTCGAGCATTTTCGGCTCCTGCTTTGCGACGTAGGTACGTACATACTTTTATAGTCAAACTGAGTAAATAATGTTGATAACTAAAAATGGTTTTCTCAGATGTTTTAATTTTTAATCATCAATCAATATATACAGGGTGTAAGAGACAGGTCTCCGAAAACTTTAAGGGCTTGCTCAGTAGACGAAACTGAATAAATTTCCACAAGAATTTTTTCAGTAATATAAAATAATGGGGGGGCTCAGCCCTGTGATAATGACATTGAGGGGGGGGGCTCGGGCACCCCCAGGCCCTATGGAGTCTGCGCCAGTGGACATAGTGACAATAACTCGGAATCGAACCGGCTCGGCGGGATTTCAAATACCTATACAGGGTTATTTTGTACCCCCCACCAAAACTTCACTCATGAAACTGAGCAACTTTCCCCAAATAACCAATGGTCAATTCGCAAAAAAGGGTTCCCAGGGTTCGAAGTGACAATTATCACTGATGATAATTATCTTGATAATAATAAAAATCATAAAAACAATACAATTTAATAAATTGTTAAGCTATTATGTCGCTTTACTTAAGTTTACTTGTATCCAAATGTGATTTTCCACTTTCGTGCATGTTATAATGAGTTAAATATCAAAGAGCCCTCCGGTACTTTCATAGGCGAAGTCCTCCCGTGAAGATTCTGATGACACCATATGATAGTACACCTCAAGCAGAATCAATTTCTCAACAGGACCATCCCTCTATTTTTTTATAGATTTAGAGCTATAGGGTCAAGTATGTCTAAAAAACCATAGCATCTTTCTTAACTTTGGAAAGAGGTTCAATTATGGAGACTGCGGAACTTAACTAAGAGTCCAAAGCTGCACAAAAAAATATTTGCTTCAAGTCACGACAATCGCACCATCAACATCTTTTTTAGATCACAAAAAGTAAAAAATAAAAACTCAATAAAATTGTGTCTTATTCATGTCATGCGACACCGTAAAAATGTGTTGTTAGGTATTTAATGTGCTTTCAAATGTTATATTTTTCATCAATATTCGTATGGGGGAACATGGTAGAAAAACGAATCAAAAGTCAAGGATCACCCATGATGGGTAATTGACACATTTTTAATTATTTACGCCAATAATTTACCCTTTGTATCGCATAAAATTTTATGTCATAATTGCCTATGGCATAACAAGGCATAAAAATCTTGCGCAGAAATATAAATCTGCCTAATCGTAATTCTGCATAATTATTATTCCCCCTAAACTTTGAAAGTAATAAACAATAATTTTCTAAATTAGAAATGACTAAACAATAATTGTCCTAGTTGAAAATTGCATAAATATACTTTTGACTAAATAATAAATGACTTAAATAGTAATTGACATAACTGAAAAGTTCATAATTTTAATTAGGCCTAAATATTAAAAGCCCTAATTACACGGAATATGGGAGTCCTAAATTAATGCGGGAGCGAACGAAGCGAGCTCGGGAATTCGGAGCACCCCGATACGGATAATTCAGGTTCGGAGACAGTGTTAGGTTTGATTGATAAAACATCCACAGATCGACTGCTTGCTTGCATGTTTGGTTGCTTGCATGCTTGCATGCTTCCATGCTTGTTTGCCTGCTTGCTTGCATGCTTCCTTGCTTGCGTGCTTGCATGCTTGATTGAATGCTTCCCTTCCTAGCAATCTTAGGTAAGTTGCTACTTACCACTAGCAACCTTAGGTAGGTTGCTACTCACCACTACCCTGTACCACAGATTTTATAATACTAACGTACAGATACCTCATGTCATACAACGAAATGCGACTGCCGTAACTCGGGCTATTCTTCGGGCTATTTTTTTCACTCATTGAGAACTACCGCTACTGGCGACATCTAGAGCGCGGGCTATAAATGAAGACATTCTGGTTGCTTATCTGCACCTTCATTTGCTTTTATTGATTTTTTTTGCACATAACCTACTAGTATTATATTATCTGTGATATTACTAAACAAAAATACATAATTTAAAATATGAAAAACAAAACGTAAACCACCTATTACGTTTTTCAATCGTATTGTATTAGCGCCATCTATCAATTCACGCTATAAACTGGTTCTCAACTAGTACGTGTCATTACTCAACTCTGACAAGTTAAGGCGAAAGTAGTTTTGATATGCATCGCCGTCATCAGATAATTTGTAGTAATTGATAATAAAGTGCATTATCAGCCTTTGTCATACTTTTTGTTTATTACAATAATCAAAACACTTATTTTTAGCAATTTAATGGGTTTTTTCTTCGTTTTGCATGAACTTCGATTACAAATCGATACTTGTCGTGCCATCTATTGACATTTTAATGAACTAAGGTTTTCGTTGTATGCAATGAGACCCCGTGCCTGTACTATACTGATTCTTACAACCTACGCTATAAGTAGTTAATGAAGTTAAAAATAAATAAAACAAGGTAATTATAATCAATGGAAAGGAAGAAAGGAAGGCAACCTAACTCATTTTTTCAATTTCAATTTCAAGTTTGATATGCTATAATATTATTAGGAAATTTAATATTATGCAACTTTATAGTTAGGGACATTTCTAATTATTCCAAGTAATATTATGCTCATAAATTTTAGGAAAACATAAATATGCGCAAATTTTTTTATGCCAAAATATTTTATGCACAATAATGTTATGCAAAGGCCAAATAGTCATAAAAAAGTTATGCTATGTTATAGAGACCCGATGATAGTCTTTCCAAAGTCGAGAAAGATGCTATGATTTTTAGACCTACTTGACCGTATAGCTCAAAACCTATAAGAAATAGAGGGATGGTCCTGTTGAGACATTGATTCTGTTTGAGGTGTACTATCATATGATACCATCAGAATCTCGTCACGGAGGTAAGGGGGGCTTCGGCTATGGAAGTAACGGAGGGCTCTTTAAAAAAAGGGCACAAAAATTGTATTCAACACACACAATACTTATTTGTATTCAGTTTTATTACTATTATAATGTGATGAAACTATAATCTGTAAAACAAAAATTAGTCATAATATTATGAATCAGTACGAATAATTATCGAATAAATGAGTCTACTAGTTTCAAAAACCGCAATGTCCACAATGAAGAATATTTAGGAACTTATTTTTTTCTTACATAGTTATGGTCAGAGGATAGCCGTAGTCATATGCTACTTTATCCTCAGGGATAAACAAACCCTAAATTACATACTTAGCATACAACAGCAGCTATCCTCTGAACATGTAAATAAGAAAAAAATAATTAAAAATAATTTCCTAAATATTTTTCATTGTGGACATTGCTGTTTTTGAAACTAGTAGACTCAAATATCAGAGAATTATCTGATAATTGGACGTAGTTTAGCAGAAAGGACTCAATCCACAAACCTTTATTAGTGGATTAAGTACTTTAAGGTTTGTGGATAGAGTCCTTTCTGCTAAACTACGTTCAATTGTCATGATTATTATCAAAGAAAATAAATATTTTGATAATTACGTACCCTGGGTATCTCTATACAAAATAGGCCGATCACGTGATCTTGGTATGAAAGGTCAAAATTTTTTTTGTGAAAAACTGTGAAGTTTTGGTGGGGGGTCCAAAAATAACCCTGTATGTAATGCAATAAAAAACTTCTTGAAACTTACTCTTACCCACCTAAAAAAAAAAGAAAATCGAAAACACAATACAAAGAATTTGTATTCACCTACTTAAAAACTAAAACGATTCACCTTTGTTTCAGAGTGCACCTCTACTCCGGCGAATCCTATAACACAATCTCGTCCCATACCATCCGCAAGGTCTTCAGATTGGACAGGTAAGGAATTTGAAATACTTAAATCTCTATAAATCAGATTCGAAAAATGATGCGGGAAATGAAAAGTTTCTGTATTGCCCCTTCTTAGTAAAGTCTTTAAAAAAAAATGCAACACTTTAATTTAAACCAACTTCTGCATAACCAACAATTTGGCTTCCGTAAAAGGTCGATCAACTACCGATGCAGGAGTAGCACTTACACAAGATGCAATAGAAGTTTTTTGTGATTTATTTAAAAAAATAACCCTTCACGGGACCGGACAGACCGGGACCTTCGAGAACATCTATGCATACGAGCATACAAAAAAGCAAAAACATGGATACACAATACAAAAACTACACATATAACGTAGGAGTTGTAAATGGGTTCGAGTTCTTTTTTGAGTCTTAAAAAAACAATTCACTTTTCCAGGTTCTAATGTTGATGACTTCGGGAAGCATTTGGTGACTGAACAAAAACCATCTTCATCGGGAGTTACAAGTGCGTATTGCTACTTATATTAGCTGAGTTTATCTTTACTATTACGTAAGTATCACGAAATAAAACCGAACAAGTGTCGGTACTTTTTAAACTGCTAACAAGGCATACGGTATGGTTTTACGACAACCATCTTGTGGTAGTAGTCGACACCAACGGCTTAATATATCTTGCGAAGTAACGGAAACGGTCGAGATAGATGACACTATTTTTTAATGATAATGACACTTGGATTATTTCTTCGACAAAATTATATTAAGGCCATCTTTCCCCAAAATTACGTTTTTTTGAACAGTTTTGACGTGAAACTATAGAAGTTTCAAGTCTGAAAAAAATAATCGTTATTTTTGACTATATTTCCTAAGATCATAGGCCATCCGAAATACGATTCATTAATTTCGGCTCGATAGAAAAAAAATCCAAAGATGGATCTACCGCTATTTAAAACCTAAAATAGTTTCCAGTATATCAAAAGAAAAAAATTTAAAATTGTATAAAAATGTTGGTTTCGACGATATGAAAAAAACTAAGCCATTAGTTTTAACACTTTCATTCAGAAAAAAACCAAAATAATCAAAAACGTAAATAATTCGTGTGGCGCGTGCGGGTGGGACTTCCATTTAGTACTGCGCAGATGGATGCGCAGTAGCTTGGGGTAAGATGGCCTCCTACGTAAAGAAAAAAATGATTTTAAGTCAAATCCCTCCAGGTTATGTCTGTATCTGTACTTAAAGTAGTGTAACGTGCGTGTTGATCGACGACGAAACAACATAGGCCGTACTGAGCCACGACTGCTCAATTTAGTAATTAATTGCCACGTGAAAGAACACTATCAGTTACTCATATGATTAAAGTTAGTATCTGCGTCATTTATTTACAGATGCGCCGAATAAATCTTCAAGGGATCGGATTGTGAAGAGCATTAGCAACCTTACTCCTAAATGCAAAAGGATCTATAATAAATGTGTTCAGATTATTAAATCGAAACGCCGCCTTTTGTATAACTACAGCGAGAAACTGGAAAAAGCCCGAGAATTGAGCGAACAATCTTCGTTTGATGCTTTGATGCAAACGATGACGCCTCAGGCGAAAACTTTTATCCGCATGCAGATAAACTTGGCCAACAAACACATTAAAAGAAGACGGTTCACAACTGAGGAGAAACTGCTGGCACTGTCCTTGGCGAAACAAAGTCCCAAGGGGTATAAATTACTGTATAAAATGTTCATCCTGCCTTCTAGGAGAACTCTGAACAAATTTACACAAAACATCCGCTTTAAGCCTGGAGTTAATAAAAATATTATTGCTCAACTAAGGGAAAGCGTAAAAAATTGGGATCCAATCAAAAAAACTTGTTCCGTTGTTTTTGACGAAGTTGCGTTGAGCCCGCAACTAACATTCGTAGAGTCAGAGGATCGCATCGATGGATTCGTGAATTATGGCAACGATAGTGAACAGAACTTGTGCGACCATGCTCTGGTATTCATGGTGCGAGGAATTTGTTCCTCGTGGAGACAACCACTGGCATACTACTTATGTGAGGGTGCCACGCCTTCTGTCAAACTCAAAACTATTTTGAAGGTATGGATTTGTTTGTGAAAGTTTTCACTGTAATACGAATCAAAATATTGCAGCATATGTCGTAAAAGCCCAGTCAAAATTCAAGTACATAATTTATTCTAATAATAATTCTAATAATATCTGGGACAAATCACATACGGTCACTGGCCCCAAACTAGGATTCCCTATACTATGGGAACTAGAGACTGATTACTTACACATATATTTCAAATACATACATATATAGATATAAATACACCCAGACTCAGAGCAAACAATTCTGCTCATCACAGAAAAGTTTGCCCTGTGTGGGGATCGAACCCACGACTCTCGGATCAGTGGTCAGGAGCGCTGACCACTTAGCCACCGAGTCAATCATATTTAGAAACTTGTTATTTTGTTACTCAAATACAGGATGTGGTGGAAGCAGTCGTGAACACAGGATTAGACCCAAAAGCCCTTGTTTGTGATCAGGGGTCAAATTTCCAAGCATGTATCAACAGTTTGCGTGCTGATACAAGAAGACACAATTTATTGAATAACGAATCATTGCTTCCAGGTTAGGTTCCGCACTTGATGTATAAACAATATTGGATTCAACTAAGAATTATGTAATTATAGTAATGAGATCATTTTTCAGCTTCAACATAATAATAATTTGATTATTCTTTCAGATAATCAAGTTATAGTCAGTGGACAAGTGCTTAACATTGTTTATGACCCTCCACATCTCATAAAGGGCATACGGAACAATTTTCTTACGAAAGACATGCTATTCTGCGGTAAAATTGCGAAATGGCAAGATATAATTGATGCGTACAAAACAGACTGCGATTTGGGGGAGATTAGAATGGTTCGGAAATTGACTGACGAGCACGTCATACCTTCGAAAATAAAAAAAATGAAAGTGAAGAATGCCACACAGGCTCTGAGCGAACAGACGGCTGGGTTGTTATGTTTTTGCTCAAAATTCTGTAAGTAGTATTTATAGACGACATTCATGTTCCCGGATTTATCTGGTACTCTACTGACTCGCGCAGTCTGTAACTACTACTGCTGTGGGATGGATAGCAGTAATTGGCCTTCATCTTATAACTACTTGTTTTACATTTATAATGTAATGTGGCCATTGTTATCCGAAATAAATAAGAAATTAAATTAAAAAACTGCTAGTCTGACTGCAACTGCTGGTCGTGAGATTGATTCTTATCATGGTCAAGTCTCCTAGTTTTGTAGTACATGTGTACCTAATATTATTTTAATATTTTCAGCTGCAGACGATAGCGGAAAGCCTGTGAGCAAAACTATGAAGAATACGTCCGATGCGGTGCTTTTCTTCGACAAGCTCTTCGACAGCGTGAACGGCTCGCGAAGCGGCGCGACTCCGGGAAAAATGAGAGGTCCCGTCAAGGAAGTAAATGGTAATTCTAAACACGTGACATTTTGGGAAGATGCCATTAAAGTTTTAGAGAACATTTATTATATAGACTCTATGAATCAGAGCATTTCTGTCGGGGGGTTGATAAAAAAAAGTGTCCCTAGTTTAAAAAATTGGGTCGTCACATTGAAAAGTTTTATTAGTATATGGGGTGAGTTGAAACAAAAGGGTGTCAAATTTTTTTACTCCCGTAATTTAAATCAAGACCCTTTAGAAAACTTTTTTGGCAGGATTAGGGCATTCAATTACCGTAATAATAATCCCACCCCATACCACTTTACGTGTACCATTAAATCTCTCGTCCTTAACAATATACTGGGTCCTCATTCTCCCGGCTCTAATTGCGAGGACGATGTAGGAGAAGTAGTCCTAAAATCAGGATTACTGCTTAACACTGAGGAACTAGATTCTGCCGGGAGTGTTAACTCGGTTTCAGAGCCTCCCCCTGCCGCCGGTGCTGCCGCCGCCGCCGCCGCCGCCGCGCCGGTCTCCCACATGGCTGCGCCGGCCACCCCGGCGCCGGCTGCCCCGACTGCCCCGGCAGTGGCGACGGTGGCGGCGGCGCGCCGCGAGAAGATCAACGTGCAAGCTTCTGCTTTTACGGCTGGCTATGTAACTAGGAGACTTATACGAGCCAACCCTTGCAAAGATTGTAAAAAGACTTTGCTAACTAATGAAATTGGCGAAATTCACGACTGGATCAGCCAAAGGGAAAGGCGTCTCCTTAGAGGTAGGAACCTTAAATACCCCAACGAATCATTTATTTGTCTTTTCCGAAAACTCGTAAAATTCATTAATCAATATTTGGACAATTATGCACACAAAGGAGACGTTACTAAAACTATCCGAGCGGATTTCATAAAAGACGCTGATGTTGATTGGCTAGGCTGTAGTCAACATCACAACGAAGTACTGAACCATTTTATGACACTGGTCTGTAGAGTTCAAATTCATAACTGGTGTAACACCTTAAATAAGATACTTAGGGGTATGTTTTCTGAAAAGATAACCACGAATATTACAAGAATGCAAAGTCTGGCCCTCAAAAAGTATAAGTCTACTAGAACTAAAAAATGATGTGTAATTTAAGCTTTATGTAATAGGAGTTGTATATTTTTCTATTCATATATATTAATTTATTTCCGAGAATTCTACTGACATGGATTTTGATGATCCTTCATTGAATAGGCACTTCCTGTCACGTGTTAATTGTAAATATTTCATATAAATGAATGTGCTTTGATGGAAATGATGTTCTTTTAAAATAATGTCACTGTTGTATTGTTTCTGTACATTTATAAATAATTTTCTTGTATAAATTGTTTAAATATTAAATTACTGTAAATATTCCTATCATTGATTAATACCTAGTAATTGTAAATTAGGTAGGTAATTAATTATTGTAATTTTGTGAGCTGAAAATGTTATTCTTTTATCGCTTGCATAGTGTAGATCTTATATAGATAGATAAAAGTCCAATACTTTATGAATCTGTACATAACTGTAAAATATTAAGATTTACATTAGGTTTCTATAGGTGTAAATAAGTTAAAAATAAAATAAATTTTAGCAGTAACTATAAATCAGGATTGTTTACAGGAATTATGTAATAGCGTAAACTACTTATTTAAGAAAATGTGTTGGATGAAGTTTCTTTAGGACCTGACGTTTCATCTCCCTTCGCGAATAGTTCCCGAAACGTGGGGGGTATACATGTACTTGTAAAATCATGTCGTTGTTATATTATTTCTGTACATAACTATACATTATTTGCTTTTCATAATAATTCATTCATTATTTGAATATTTATTACATTACTGTAAATATTCTTAACATTGACCTATTACATTAAACCTATTTAATAATTTTAAAGTAGAATACTATGTTTTAGGTAGGTAATTTATTAATTTTCTGAACTGAAAAAATATGGTTATTTTTATATCATTTGCATAGTATAAGATATATTTATCTTATATAGATAGACTGGAGTGCAATAGTTTATTAAACTACATAAATATTTGCAAAAATACATTAATTTTCTGTATGTTTAAATAAATTAAAATACCTATATTTTCGAACTTTAAGTCAGGGTTGTTTACAAGAATTGTGATAGAATGTGAGACATATTTAAAAAAATGTGTTTGAGGAAGTTTCTTTGGGACCTCACGTTTCTTCCTCCGTAAACAGTTCCCGAAATGTTAGGTATACTAGTTCCAAGTTGTAGGAACTATGTATTAGGTAAACTAAGGAATGACATTTGATAAAATATACAATGCTACCTACTTCGAATAAACATGCTTTTGCTTTAATTTGTTTCTTTGAGGTTTACTTCGTGTATCGTTCAAAATGACTGGTACAATTTCAATATTATAGAAACTTATTTTATAAATAAAAATAATTATATTTCCAACTTTTGTTTTATTTCACAAGACTACAACAAGTCACTCTGTAAGCTTGTTGATAGTCTTGCTTTGAAAATTTCTGAAAAATATATTTTATTGTATATCTTCAATAAAAGTAGGGACGGCTCTATTATCGACAAAATGTCGATATCTATTTATCGACCTGTGGGCAACACTAGTTAACCTTGTACAGCAGCGCCACCACGTCAGGAACGGCACAAACCGGCGTTTCTCTATGATCTGATTGGTTGTTCGGCTGATTCCTATCTGTCCTTTAGGACATATTCTACTTCATCTATGGGCTGCGCTTTGCGTCAACCCGTGCCCGAGTGCGCGCTGCTATTGGTTGGTTATCGCGCGCTACCGCGCATGCGTCCCACGCTACGAGCACCGCTCAGTCCACGTGGACTAGGTACGTATGTTTGTATCTGCGAATAGTACGTAGGTCGTAGGTACAATTTTTATAATTTAGGAAAAACAGTACGAGTAATATGTCAACTGATAGTAATCTAATGAACTGAACTTTATTATTACCGTCAAACAAGTCTTATCTTACTTCAATCAGGCGTACGACTAAACTTATGTGGTCCAGCCTTTTTAATGAAATCAAATTTTTCTATTGCAATTTAGTTTTTAGGACTTTCATTTAGGACCTATCAACCACCTCCGTAGCCTAGTGGTCGCGGGTTCGATTCCCGGCGGGTCCAACTTTTTAGAACTCTATTTGGTTGGTGGTAGGGCAATGTTAACAGCATTGATGTTTTCCGGCATGAAAATAAGGTAGCCAGTTCCCCATTGCGTTGGGAAGTCTTGGTAAGCTCGCCTCCACCTTCATCACTTACGAATTACCATCAGGTAAGATGATGCCAAGGGCTTACCAACTGAGGGCTAAACCAAACCTACAACCACTATCGTATTCTTTTACCCGTGTGACGCTCAACCAGTAGGTATCTATTCAAAGTGGCAACGTCGTCGTCACCCCGCGAACCGCGCCGCGCCGCGCCGCCCAGCGAGAATTTAATACCTACACTGTTGGTCTTGCTTCGCTGTGGAGTAGAGCTGTCGTGTTTTCTGTAATTTTATTGACTCTTGTTTAAAGACGCTGCTATTGCGTATTGAATTTGTTTATTGACTTTTTTTTGGATTTTGTAATTTCGTGTTTGTTAATAATGCCGAACTATCAGTTTACAAATGTTGAATACACCGACATGGTGTTAGCTTATGGGATGACTCATGGAATCGGAGAGGAAGCCCTACTTTTGTACCGGGAGCACTTTCGTCATACAAACGCCATCCAGCGGACAAGTGATACGGAATGTTGTTCAGCTACTAAGGGACTATGGAACGTTCGCGAGGCCAAACCGTGACGCTGGTCGAGCATCGTCGGTTTGAACTTGCGGGATGTTATCCTGGAACATTTCGAAGAAGAGCCCGAGGATAGCACAAGATCGGCAGGAACGATATTTGGAATCAGCAACTGGAGTGTACACAAGATTTTAAAAGATGATTTGCAACATCCTTTCAAGGTAAAGACTGTTCAGCACCTGATAGAGCCAGACTTTGGAAATCGCGTGTCATACTGTCAGTGGTTGCTACGGAAAACCAAGGAGGAAACAGATTTAGTTCAAAATGTATTATGGTCAGATAAGAGCACATTCACGCGATGTGGAATATTTAATCGCCGCAACACGCATGTATGAGCGCATGTAGGTCCGTTCTTTCTACCAAACAGGTTAACTGCTGAGGCATACAGCAGCTTCTTAGAAGAAAATGAGGTACCAATACTAGATGACCACCCACTGTCTGAAAGACGACGTGTTGAAGGACCGTGGGGAACGTACTTCGACGCGAATTCGACGAGAACTGGATCGGTCGACACAATCCCGTCGCTTGGCCAGCGCGCTCCTCAGACTTGACACCGATGGATTTCTTTTTGTGGGGCTACATCAAGGACAAAGTGTCAGTTAAAGAGTGCGAAAAAGCGGATGAAATGCGTGCGCGACTAAACAGTGCATTCGAGAATTTGCGAGCGCGTTTGTGTGTGTGCGCGCGCTCGTTTCTGTGTATGCGTGAGCCTGTCACTCGCTCTGCGCACGCGTGCATGTGTGCGCGATCTGTGCGGGCTATGACGTTATTTAAGGGCCGACACTCACGGAAACAAAACCTTCGATTTTCTCAGTTATTAAAGCGAATATAAATTTGTAAATAGCATAAATGTACTGCATCTAGGGTCCCCTTCTAGCCCTTAAAAGATCTGCACTATTTTACCTAACACCCTGTATAAAATAAATAAAAACGGCCCTAGAATTGAGCCCTGCGGCACACCTGAGGTTACTGTAAATGAGTCAGATTCATACCCGTTAATTACAATTTTTTGTGTACGATTGTGAATATATGATGCAATCCAGCGTAGTAACGAACCTTTAATTCCATTGAAGCTTAATTTTTCTAGAAGGATTAAATGGTCAACTTTGTCGAAGGCCTTCTTGAAGTCTATATATACACAATCCACCTGACTATTGTTATCAAAGGTCTCAAATATAAATGTCGTAAATTGTAACAAGTTTGTAGTGGTAGATCGATCTTTAACAAAACCATGTTGTTGAGGCATAATTTGCTTAGCGAGAAGGGGGTACAGTGTTCTATGCACCAGTTTTTCGAATACCTTCGACAAAGCAGACAGTATAGAAATTGGTCTGTAATTTTCGATTTCAGATTTGTTACCATTTTTAAATACCGGAGTAATCTTAGCAATTTTCCAACGGCTGGGGAAAACACCATGTTCTAAACTTTTATTAAGAATTATGAATAAAGGCAATTTAATAGAATCTGCTGTTTGTTTCAAAAAATATGGGTGGATTCCATCAGGACCTGCTCCCTTATTATGATCAAGCGACAAAAGTTCCCTTTTTATCTGATCAATGCTTAAAAATATCCTAGTAATATTATCAGCGGAATCCGAAGATTCATTTAATGGTTCCCATTTATCAAGATCAAGATGCGTCTTCTCATAAACTGATCGGAAGAAAGTGGAAAACATGGAACATATAGTCAGAGGATTACTCGAAGTTTCATCATTGTATGACATCGCCTCAGGAAATGAGCTTTTATTATCTTTTTTAGATGAAACATACTGCCAAAACTTTTTAATATTTTTAGATATAAGAGTTTCAGTTCGTTCAATGTACTTGTTATATGTGGGTTTTAATAAAGATTTAAAACAAGCTCTGTACATGGAGAACTTCGTTTGATTATCCTTTGATGCATTCTTTTTGTAAGCAATCCAAGCTTTATGTTTCAATTTGCTTAGTTTGATTAATTCAAAGTTAAACCATGCCGGATATTTAGTGGTTTTTATCTTGCTAACCGGTACGCAATTTTGTATGATTAGAAACAAATTGTCATAAAAGACTTCAACAGCATCGTCAACAGACAGATCATTAAGTAACAATGTCCAGTTAATGGACAATATTTCTCTGTTGACCTCTTCATAATCCGCTTTATGATAACAGAACTTAGAGTAATCACTCTTTCTCATATTGCTACCTATTTGCAGCGGGAGCTCCAGCATAAAGTTAAAGGCTTTATGATGAGCGTCCTCAACAACCAATGGCGAATCTTCACATGTGATATTAGCAGTACAGGTAGCCAATACGAGATCAAGAGTCCTATTGTTAATATTACGCAAATAATTGAACTGATTCAGTGTCAAATACGATAAAAAATTTAATAGTGAAATATGAACACCTGATACAGAACTAACGGACGGTTCCAAAAACATTAAGTTATTTTTGACTGCTACCCAGTCAATGTCAGGCAAATTGAAATCACCTACAATACAAGTAAAGGTAGGTTCTATTTTTGTATGAAGTTCACAAATGACATCAAAGTATTCATTATAGGTTGTTACCGGCGAGTTAGGGCGGATATACGTTGACACTAACAATAAACAGTAAGGAAGCTGCCGTCCTCTGCCGCCGGCTATAGGTACCATATCACTCGTACGTAATAAGACAGCAACCGATTCGACCATACTTACAGACTTTAAAAATAACTGAGATGCACGTAGGTCTCGCCGAACAGCTATTAAAGTACCACCTCCACTCGCCTTAGAGCTACTATTGAGATCTCTGTCACACCTAAATACACAATACCTTTCATCAATAAACTCATTTGTAGATATGTTTGACGTTAGATTTGTTTCCGTCAACAAAATTACGTCAAAATCATTTTCCAAAATGGCTAAATATATCGTGTTTAATTTTGTTCTCAGTCCATTGCAGTTTTGATAGTAATACCTTAACTTATCCAGAGTTAAAAGCGAACAATAGCAAGAATACACTCACATGTATAAAGAGCAGTATGTGCCACCCGGAACAGAATATAAACAGAATATCACTAAACAACAGCATTATACTATGTCTCAGAAATAGTTTTAAATAGCGAAAATCATGATAAATAATCAGATGTAGGTTTTCAGATTTTACAAGCATGTTTACTTTAATAAACATGGTAGGAAAATTAATAAGGGAAAACATGTTTTGAGCATCTACGAACATTTTAAAGTAGTGGTAGTTTATTTTATTAAGTGAATTATGAAAGCACTTCTCCAATTTGAACCAATTAAACAAAGGAGTAACATAATGTATCAAACAATTTTTAAGATATCTAGTTCCGTTTTTATGAAAATAACTGGAGAAGTGTCTTCTTTTCGGCACATAATTGACGCATTCTTCACCCAGACATATTTGTACTTTTTTTCGGTACATTTGGCTTTGGCTTGTCTCAGCAACGATTTCTTTTGAAGAGTCAAATGTTCATTAATGAAAATCTTAATTTGACCGCTCGACGGCACAAGCTGCTCCATGTCAATCCCGCCGCGTTGTTGTTTCGATGCAGCGATGACGCTGTCCCTTAGTGTGCGTGAGTAAAACTTGACAATCACATTCCTAGGTGACGGCGGCGGCGGTGCTGGCGACGACGACGACAGCTTGGCATCACTGGCAGGCCTGTGTGCGTGAGGCACTCGGTGCGCGAAGGCAATGTCATTGGCTTGTATGGGTACTTTAAGTTTTTTTCCGATACCCACAACAATAGATAACAGATTTTCATTTTTTCGCTCTGGTAAATTGCGAATCTCAATGTTTGACTGCCTGGAAAACTGCTCAAAATCGTCAAGTCTTTTTGATAAGATCGCATTATCACTATGCAATTTGCTTATCTGGTTCAGATGTTCAGTTTTGAAGGATTCAAGACTCCCCGAGGGTAATACATTTTCAAGCTCAGATACCCTTGTTTGGAGTTCTGAAACCGAGGTCTCCATGAATTTGTACCCAGATGACAGGGATTTTACATCGTTTTGAAGCATTTCCAGAGACACGGCAACCCTGCCGAGCTCCTCGGACAGCGATTGTTTAACAGTAGTTATAATTGTTTCAACAATGCTAACCTGCAACTGCGATTTCCACTCCTCAAGAGAATCCAGCTTAGCGTAGCTAGTGTCATCTTCGACGTTCTCATCCTGGAGGTGTAAATGGCGTTTCTTTCGGGGATTCACAAAGTTTGGTGTTTTTAGGAAATCAGGAACAACTTTCGCCGCATCCAGTTTATTTAAATCCGAGTCCGATGAGGCCGCACCGAGAGTTATAGGGGAACGGAGCAGCGACATTGTTCACAATCACACGCGTTTATCAGTTCGTAATTTAAAAATCTTGCAAAGAAATTATAAAAATGCACCACTAACTACAAAGCAATATATATCTTCTAGACACAGTTATAAGGTCGATTGCAGTTTGCACATGTAACTCATTCACTTAGTTGAAGAACAATATAGCACAGGACGTGTACGACTCGAGCGGTGACTGACGACCGAGACGACATTGTTTTTCTTTAATTATTTTCAGCTGTTTATTGACTAAGTTCTGTCTGTTCATTCACTAGAATTTGCCGTTCATTCCAAGGGGAAATGCCGCTTTCTAACCTTTATTTATGTACCTATATCTCCAACATTATCATCATTATCTTAACAAAATTAGTTAAAATTATAAACTTAAATAAATTCCGGAGATATCTGAACTAATTTGGCCCCGCTCAGGAAGTAATTTAGAGTCGTAAATAATTTTCAAACTTGTCAACGTTTCTTAACCGTTCATTCATTGGTGCACTTACCCTACTTTACTCTTTGAGGGTGCGTTTCCACTGGAGCGGTGACGTGCCGAATTAACCAATCAGTTACTCAAAATCTCCGCTCCACTTCATTTCGTGCAGTATGATTGGTCAATTCGGCACGTCTCCGCTCCGCTTAAGTTTTCACTTCTATCGTGTGATCGATCATAAGCACACACAAAAATGCGTCGGTCGCGCAGCGGATAGTGATTCCGTCCTCCTAACCAGAGGTCGTGGGTTCAAACCTGGCCAGTGCACTAATGAGTTTTCGAAACTTACGGCATTTTCATACAGACTGCTTTAACACTGAAGGAAAACATCGTGAGGAAACGATTTTCTAAATGTGTATGATGGTCGCGTTGCACACTCCGTAGGTTTAAATCTAAACCCTACACGTGGGTGATGCTAAGTGCAACACTAGGCAAACGCCGCCGCCGCTACACCTTGTGGATAGGACGGTTAAATGTGCCACACGAGAAGAAGCACACCCCGACTTTTTTAGTATACAGATGTTCAAAAATGTGCGCGTTTGAGTTTTTAAGGGTTTACTCAGAACCAAGTAGGTATATAGTAGGTAGAAAACAGGAAATATTTTGAAAAAAAAACCGATCTGCTACTTTTTTTTTACAAGTTATTGATTAACTATTCTAAGTATGGAAATCTGAAAAAATAATTGAACTTCATATTTTTTCAATATATTGTATTTCCTGTATTTTATACTTGATTCTGTGTAACTGCTTAAAATTTCAAATGCACTTTTTTAACAACTGTATAAGAAAACGAAAAATACTTTAAATCCAGTCTTTAAGTATTCTGGCAAGAATTCGTATTATTATCTTGCTTCTACCCGCGACTTCGTCTGCGTCGTCTACAGAATTAGGTCCAAAGAGAAAATGTTAAGGCTGAATTTAAATGTTTTGCCATTCCTCCGGGAACCCTATCTGTGCCAATCAGTTCAGCCGTTTTTGACATCCAAACTTTCACATTTATAATATTAGTAGGCAGTTTTATATCGTCGCTACGCTCGTAGGATTAGTGTTATGTCACCACGTAGGATTATCTATCTATCTATCTATCAGCCGAAAGACGTCCACTGCTGGACAAAGGCCTCCCCCAAGGATTTCCACACCGACCGGTCCTGTGCGGCTCGCATCCAGCGGCTTCCTGCAACCTTTACCAGGTCGTCGGTCCACCGAGTCGGGGGCCTGCCCACACTGCGCCTAGCAACACATGACTTGATCTCCTATGCAACACATGACTTGGAATATAGGTAAAGGCACAGACTTGCACCCGCTCCCCCGACGATATAAAACTTCTTTGGGTAAAGGGTTAGTGTAAGTAAAACAACGGAATGTCGAACAGTTCCATATATGTATTGATTAAAATTAGTAAGTAATCGAATGTACATTTGAATGAAAACGTGTTTGCTAGGTGTCCTCGAGCAGGGTCGCGCGCGGTGCCGCTGCCGCTAGAGTGCGTTTCAACAAATAGTTCCTATGCCGTTATGTTGACTCCCCTGTCTATCAACATCAACACGCGAAGACGCTTTTACCGATTTTGTTAATGTGTGTCTGAGTTCTATGTAGTATGTGTGGAAAACATTGCTGCCAACATAACCGCATAGGAACTATTTGTTGAAACGCACTTTACCAACAATATTTACATCCCCCGACCGTCGGCCGCGTCGCCTGCGCCTCGCGGCACGTGTCCACTGTCCAACGGGACCTATCTACTCCTCCGTACGTTTAATTTTCAAATCCAAAAGACCCGAAACGTCGACTGAGAAAGCAACAAACAAAATTATAATTAGCAAGATCTATACACCTAAAGAATCGTTACATTTAACAGTTAACACCTTTCCGCCCGATTCGTTTACCTATTTACATATACATACAACCAAACTATATTTTAAGCTTTTATATAATAATATATTATATTTTATTATAATCTTATACTCTCTGTACAGTGGCGTAAAACGTCAGTTTTATATTTCAAATATAACTCTTTTGAACAATTCTATTTTTATGCAATTTGCATTTTACAATATTTTTTCAAGGAATCATATAAAAACTCGATTTTGAAAAAAAAAAAATACATGTAAGTTCTACAATAGTAAGTGGTACATCCGACAGGCAGGCGTAGGGCGCCCGCCCGCGCGGCCCCGGCTGGTGTTCACAAAGTGGCATGATCTGTATATGTACATAAATGTAAGAACGCTGCACGGCGCTGCTGTCGCCCGCGCGATTGCAATATTTTCTCATCTATCACAAACCTACAGTCGATCAATATCTAGTCATCTCTTTGAGCTTTCCAATACTAATTTAAAGCTGCCTAAAAATGTTTACGAGAATTTCCCCAAATCGTATTTATTAAAACGCATACATTTTAGCCTACAGCAAAGATAGCTTCTTCGCCTACCGCGACTACAGCAACTGGAAAATATTTTAATTATCAACAGAGCGAGTGACGAGGCTAAACACAGACTGTCGACCAAGTCACAGAGTTCTTTTGTAACACCTATTTAAATACTGAGTTTAATTTTCCAATTTCACGTTAAGTTTGCAATCCATCAAACTGTGTAAACAAAAACAACTGTAGCGTTAACGTACATCATTACTGTGTTAACAACACGCTTTGACTACACA